>JACXGM010009528.1:5426-27551 GCA_016801145.1 Umbra pygmaea
CACACACACACACACACACACACACACACACACACACACACACACACACACACACACACACACACACACACACACACACACACACACACACACACACACACACACACACACACACACACACACACTGTCTAATTTTAGAATGTATTTTGATTTCCCTTCAGTCTGATACTGCTATAGTCTTTGTCAGTCCAGCTGCTTTCTTGATGCGCTCTCCTTTTCTGTTTGTCTTAAATGTGCCACCTAGCATTTAGGCGGTGTGAAACCCAGGGTGGGTATTTATATACACCACTCTTACTGTTATTGCAGCTCTGAGCCAAGTCAAAGACGGAGAAATGAAACTGAAGGAGTCCCTCCACCTACAACCCACACAGCAGGAGATTCATTAAGGATTTCATAAATAACAGAGTTCAGTGCCAGGAGTCAATCACAAGGGCAGTAGTGGACTAATACAGCCTGTATGGAACGTTATACCACAGAAGGTAGTGTGTACCCTGTGTTTATAGGGTGCTTAGTTCATGTGCCCCTCTGGTCCTCTAACAGCTATGCTACACCTACTATGCTACTACAGGTTAATGAGTAATGCCCCTACACATTCTGATATGCTACAGTATCTACTATGATACTACAGTTTAATAATGTAGCTACACATACTGATATGCTATCTACACTATTAAGATACTAAATGATAATAATGTCCTTACACATTCTGATGTGTTATCTACCATGATACTACAGGAAAATAATGTCCATACATATCATGATATGTTAACAATTGTAAACATAATATGGTAATAACTTTACAAGTACTGAAACACTGTCTGCTATGATAGTACAGGTTAAGTGTGGCTACACATGCTGATAGGCTATCTACCATGATACTTCAGGTTAGAAATATTGCTACACATGCAGATGATAACTAGAAACACACCACCTCTCATGTGAAATGTTCACTGTTTTTATAATTTGTGTTTTCATTAACTGTGACTTATCACAGCTGCACACCTGGCTCAAGGGATACTGTTGTTTTATAGGAATTCTGTTTGTGGACACTTTTACAGCTTTCCATGATCGACCAAATCTATTCCTCAGAGATAACTTGCACAAAGCAGTGTGTTACCATCAAATATGTCACTTACACTATCCTCCTGCGGAGCCTTTGATTCTTGATGCTATGGACCCTTGGGGAATGTTACTCAGGATTGGTCACTTCTGCATTAGGATCTATGTTCACAAAGTGTTGCATTACATATTCCCCCTTGTGTGTCTAAAAGACTTGGTCAGACCTCCTCAAGAGGTACTTTTAGGCTCAATGGAGTAGATGTGAGAAATCTGAGTACAGTTCCAATACAATATCCTGTTAGGAATATAATACTGTTTCTCCTGTTAATACAAATGTATTGAAAATCCAAATTTCTGGGTTTGGCTGAGTTGGCACAAATTTTAATAAGTTCTTCATTAAGACCAAAATGACCTAACAGTCTGCTCTTCCTATAGACCACTCAGCCTCCTCAATGACGATGTCAAGGTGCTTGCTACGGTTTTAGCGAGACGATTGGAGGCTACACTTCCATCACTTATCTCAGTGGAACAGACAGGTTTTATTAAGGACAGACAGTCATTTGTTAACATTCGGACTATATTCAATATAATTTACTCAAAACATTCTTCCAAGTACCCTGAACTTGTGATATCACTAGATGCTGAGAAACAGAATTGAGTGGGAATACCTATTTGCCGTTCTCAACAAGTTCGGTTTTGGTCAAAGATTTATTGCATGGATCAGGCTTATTTATTGGTCTTCAAAGACCAGTGTCTGCACTAATAATATCCACTCCGATTACTTTGCCTTGGAACCTGGGACCAGGCAGGGCTGCCCTCTCTCTCCTTTACTCTTTGCTATCGCTATCAAGCCTCTATCAGTGGCTCTGCGTGCTTCACTTTTCATACAGGGGGTTATACTGGATGGAATTGAATATAGGCTATCACTATATGCAGATGACCTGCTGTTGTACATCCATAATCCTATAACATCTTTACCACCTATTCTCTCCATTTTGGAGAATTTTTGTTGTTTTTCTGTCTATAAGCTAACCCTTCAGAAGAGTGAATGCTTTCCCGTCAATTCAGCAGCTTTACAACTTCAACAAATATATTTACCATTTCAACTTAGCCACCCCGGCTTCAGGTATCTTGGAGTGAATGTGACTCGCTCACCCAGATCTTTTCTCCTCTAATTTTTCTCCTATTCTTGCTCAAATGAAGGAGGATTTTAAGAGATAAGCTAACTTACCTCTTTCCCTTATATGGAAAATCAATGCCGTAAAAATGAATAGTCTGCCTAAAACTGTACCTCTTTCATTCTATACCTCTGTTTTTACCTACTTACCTACGTTTACCACTTCCCAAATTTTTATATTATTACTGGGCTGCTAATCTTCAGAAAATGTTATTCTGGTTGCACTTACCAAATTCATTTTGGTGTCATTTAGTAAGTCTATCCTTTACCTCCTCCTCTCTTCCTGCTTTCTTATGCTTTGCTCCTCCAACATCTCACTCCCATTATACTGACAATCCTGTAGTATTATCCACACTAAAAATCTGGTATCAGTTTCGTAGTCAATTCAAATTTCTTTCTTCATCCATTATGGGGCCTATTGATAACAACCATATATTCTCTCCATCTGTGGCTGATAACTTTCTCTCTTTGGAAAAGAAACGGTATTAAAACATTTAATGATCTGTATGATAATTGAGTTTTTTCTAGTTTTCCCAACTTGGCTGCCCTCATTCCATTTCTTTTGTTATTTGCAGATAAGACATTTTGTCTCCTTTGAATTTCCTGGTACCCCTGCCCTGCCTCTTACCCAACCCTGGGACAAGTTCTTGAATTTTTCACCTAAACAGGGATCTTTGATCTCATGTGTCTACTCCTGGATTATGTCCCAGGACAAACACCTCACTAATACTTCCAAATCTGCTTGGGAAAGGGAAATGGGTTTAGAGCATTTGGAGGAGTCCTGGGAAAGAGCAGCTAATAGAGTGTACACATCTTCATCCTGTGCCAGTCTTGGTCTAATTCAATGTAAGGTGATTAATAGAGTTCACTATTCTAAGAGAAGATTGTCCAAAATGTACCCAGCGGTGAGGGATGTGTGTGATAGATGTTTTCTCTCCCCATGTGACATCTATCATATGTTTTTCAATTGCTCTAAACTGAACAACTACTGGAAGTCTGTTTTTCACATCCTATCTGAAGCGGTGCAAATTCACCTCTCTCCATGCCCCAGGATAGCAGTGTTGGGTATTCCAGGTGATCCTCTCCTTCTTAACCATAAAAATGCTGATATCCTAGCCTTTACTTCACTATTAGCCCGACGCAGGATTCTCCTGCAGTGGAAGTACAGCCAGCCCCCTTAAGCCTCTCATTGGCTATGTGATGTTTTACTTTTCTTGCAACTTGAAAAAATTAAGTACTCTGTGAGGGGATCACTCCTAAAATTCTTTGGTAAATGGCAATCATTTATTTCATACTTTAATAGCTTGAAAAGACTCCCCTTAGACTTGACATAAATCATATAATGTCCGTAAGCACATCTAGAATGTATTACCATTATAATTTTTTTTGTTTTTTTTTCCTTTTACTCTTCTGTGTGTACATTCCTGTATTGTATTTTGTTTAAATGTTTTATGTGGGGTGTGGGTTTTGAGGGGTGGTGGGTGTCACGATTAATTTGATAGAGGAGGCAGGCGCGTCTTCACAAACATAAACTTTTATTAAATTCTAAGATGAACTTGACAAGAAACATATAGACAAGAAAACATTAATGACTACAATGATACCTAACATGCAAAACAATAACAACAGTACATAAAACAAAAGACCAGACTCTGTAGTAGGGAGTAAAAGGATACAATTAATGTGCACATGAAGTTGAAGCATTAATAATTATTATATTTCCTTTTCTTCCCTGTTGAATTAGTCTGAGTTAAGAACAAAGAAATGCGTAATAAATGCGTACAGAGGATTGATAGTATAGACGTTGTTGATATTTCCTATCTAACCATAGGTTAGATAAATGATCTATTTATTTATCCGTGTGTAAACAACTACGGAAAGAAATAATACAGCGACCCGGGAAAACTTAATCGCTACCCGCGATAGTCAGAAAGCAGTGCGTAGGCTACCTATCTTGAGCGTGATAAGGGCTGAAACATTAGAACTGGCCACACCTTACGATATCTTACGTTCCCATTAACAACTCCACCGGAGATGTTCTGGGAAATGATTTAGAGTGTCGGACAGAACTTAGTAAAGTGAATAATATTTAATTCCAATTAAAGGCATAAATAGAACTCTTTAACCGGACACAGAATTATACAATAATAACAAGAATTAACTGTCATCTAACACTTCTAAAATATGATCTACGATCTAAGCATATCTTATACGTTCAGTCTGTTACAACATTTATTCAACACATTTGCTATGGCACACACAGACGTGTGGCCAGGAGAGTCGTTACAAAAATCTCATCAGTTTAACCTTAAACAAAGACTTATATTTCCCCTCGAGAGGGGACGCCCCCAACTCCCGCTGCATACGAACTACCTTTCAGTTCACTGTCTGGAATTGGAGAACAAAGAGTACATTAGCAATTAGATTATACGTCGCCTTGGCGCCTCTGCGCATCCGGGCTGTAACACAGGACTGGGATTGAATATCTTCCAGAGGGGGAGCTAGCGTTTGTCTTCTCCTAGAAACCCCGTGGAGGCAACATAACACCTGTACAACCTTTACAAGGAATAATACCAAACTCCCTTTATGGGTGGATCAAAACCAAAATCACCTAGGTACAGGTTTAAATGTGTGATATACATTGGGGTTTGCCCCCTTTCCATGAATCTTAATTCATCCCAGGAGGGATGAGAGGCCAGCTGTTGAAGGAGTCAATATTTGGTCCTATAAACATTAATTTCCCACTACAACTCTATAACATTTACCCTAGAACACATGAGAAACACTTTACACTAAACACATTAACATAATAAGGAGATCCACTAAACGGAACAAGAAAAAACACATTGCTTGACAAGAAACAATGAACCACACCAAACAAACAAACACACAGAACTAAAGACCATACTAACGAGGGGAGGGTGTGTAGGTGTGGACTAAACAACAGAACCGATAGACTGACAAAAACATGTGATTGGAATATGTGACCAAAGAGCGGGAAAACAGAACCAAAACAAAACACACAGGGGAGAAACCACCACGAAGTGACACATGGGACAAGTACAGACACTAGATACATACGCAGACCATAAGGCAGAACTAAAACACTGTGCACAGCATTGAAAAACCACTAGGAGAAGCTAAAGAAGCCATAACCAAGAAATAATCCTAAAACTTACATGAGTCCGATCTGAGTTCATGTTCCCAGCCCTCCCAAGTGTGACAGTGGGAGGGTTGGGATGGGTCAAGGGAGGGTTTAGATGGGTGGCAGGTGGGAGGATTAGGGATCAGTGTGGGTTTATGGAGTATCGGGGGGAAGAGGGTGAAAGTAATTAAGGAAAAAAGAAAAACATTTGTAATTATAAGTTGCAATATACAGTTATGTACTGGTTCTTTTTAGTGCTGAAAAGTTCCATGAATTAATATATATTAAAAAGATCAAAATGACCAGGTAAGTTCATAATATACCAGTGATCTATGGAATGAAAACAAAGAGTAAAAAATGAATAGTTATGGTAATTAGTTAGTAATGAACACCCCTTACCAGGTAATTTGTATTTTACTGCGAACCTCCCAAAACAGGTGAACACTGCAGAATAATTTTACCCTTCACCCACCTCTGATTCAGTCATATCTGATAATATTTGTAAAAGAGATGTGGCATAGGCTAATGCTAGAGAAATAAATTCTAGTTCTGACTGGCTAATTTTCATGCAGCTGGGAAAGCTGTCTATCAGGCTTATTAGAAAAGCAAAATGGGATTTCTGTGTGACTTTTCTAAATAATTGTCACAGCACTTATTAAAGGGGATGAAATTCTACAATTTATCCATGTTCCTAAATCATTTGAAGTAATTATTTGATGGTCTCGCTCATCAGTCAGCTCTCTCACTCAGGGAGAACAGGGTCGAGCTAGCGTGAGTGCTATGACAATAGATAATATGGGTCTGTGCAGATGAATGCATTTGATACAACTTTGTGAAATAACGATAATTTGAATGAAAACAAATGTTCTTTCACAAAGAAAATCCCAAAACCTGGAAGCCCAACTGCTTTTGGTATATGAAATATACATTTTGTATGATAAATGTCAGTTGTGTGATTTCAAACATAGCTTTTCTGACATGTGAAAGAAAAAACTGATTGCGTGCTTCTTTCCAGCCCATTGCTAATGAGAGGGCACATTCAAGATGACTACAAATGCAGTCTTCAACTAAATTGATATTTCAATAGTTTCCTAACTCAACATACCATTGGTCTGTTAATTATACATTGTAATTATTTTGCACAAGCAGTATGTGGCAAAACTTTCATGATTTATTCCAGTAGTGAAGATCCAGAAGAGCAAACATATAGACAGCAGGGCGTGCTTACTAACAGACCTACAATACTCACACTCTTAACAGTGGTATGGACACTGGCAATAGGTTCTGAGTACAAAGCTGACACCTACACAATCCAAGCTAACGATGATAGCAACACACTTGTTTTTGGCTCTTCCATAACTTGAAGAAACATGGAACAATAAACAATAGACCTGATACGCTCAGGGAAGCGGTATACAAATAAAGAATCACACAACTCGACCGTGACTTACGTGGGGTAAACCTCCAACAATGCTCCACGCTCTCTTCCTGGGCAGGACTGCATATATGGGCACTCTGATCACTTCAATAAGACACGGCTGTTTGTAATACTTAATCAGAACCTTCTACATGATTCCAGCTCCCTCCGGTCCTTACTACATTTCCCAGCAGCCCTGGTCAGGAAGAGGCGTGGTCGACCCTGAAAGGGGACATGTTTCAAAATGAAGGCACACACAAACCACCATGCAAAAACACTGAATGAAAAGGGAAAAAATAGACAAAATGCAACTAAACATAACCAGGTAAACTAAGGCAATATGGAAATGAGTCCAAGCTCAGTCATTTACGCCAGCCCCCACTGGGCTGGGCGTTACATAAATAGGCAGTTTGAGTCTTTTTACTGCTGTTGCCATGATGAATGTTGTTATCTGTGTTCCATTGATAAGAGGTTTTTATATCCTCGTGCTCACGCTTAAGGGTTGCTTCGACTCAGAGTTGACTGAAATAAATGCACTGTTTATAAAGTATTTTCTGTTATTGTCTTGAAGGAAATGTCTGTATAATAATAGAAAAAGTAATGGCAGCAAATTATCAGAACTTTTTACTTTTTTTCACAGATTTTTTTTTTTACAGTGTGTTACCACATGTTCTGAAACTGTCAACTTTGACAGCTCAGCGTCAGTCAACCCTAGAGGTGGGTAAAAGTAAGAGTAAGAGTAATTTTCTGGGTTCGGCTGAATTCACAAACTTTGGGAAGTTCCTCATTAAGACCAAAATGAAAAAGTAAAGGAAGTTCATAACTTACAGTGATCTATAAAATGAAAAGAAAGAGTAAAAAATGACTAGCTATGGTCATTGGTTAGTAATGAACTCCCCTTACCAGGTAAGTTAGGTTGTAACTGCGAACATCCCAAAATGGGTGAACCCAGCAGAGTACTCTTACTCTTACTTTTACCCACCTCTGGTCAACCCAGAGTTGTGGTTTCAACTCAGAGGTTGTTAACACTGCTTTCCAAAATACCCCATTGTCTCACAGACAGATGTACTGTATACAACAAGCCAGAGCTTAGCTATGACAGGTAAAGGAAATGTGACTGCACATTTCCTGTGTGAGTTAGCCTGGCTGTATTACCTGGTGATGGAGACAGGGAGGCCGCATCAGAGATTAATTGTGTCTGTGGATCTTGATTGTGTAGCTGTCCTGGCCTGTATGTTTCATGTTTGGCCTATTTAAATAAATATATTGTGTTCGTGTGTAACATTAGGAGCCAGCCAGCATAGCTTACTATCTGCAAACCAATCTAGACGGAAAGTAACATTAGCCAATTGAACTCCTGTATGATGAAGTAAATTGACAATGATTGTTACCGTTGTTGAAGTATTTATATATGATTTACAATAGAGTCAAAACTGTATTTCAATTATAACGATATGCAATGTAATCTTTACTTATCTTTATATTTAGTCGCTTTTGCAAGACTCAGCTAATGATGCTCTGACTTCGAAAACTTCAAGACTGTGTGATTGACAGGAATTTGCCAATGAGAATGTAGATGTCAAGTGCCTGCTTGGTTTGTGACTGATAGCCATTCCCTGGGAGCAGTAACAAGCAGCGAGTCCGATTTTGTAAAAAAAATTCAGCCCAAGGGCACATCGGACATTTTGGCCGAAAAAATTATAATTTTTAGCATGGCATTAAGGCCAAACAACAGATTAGAGCCCTGCAGGGGACTGGTTTCTTAATCCCGCTCCTGTCCACTCCCGCTGAATTATTGACCATTACCGCCCGCTCCCGCACCGTGTGTTCCCTTCCCACCCACTCCTGCCTGCAAAAAGTATGTCCACTCCCACGAACATTCAGGCACAGCTGGTAGTGAATAATTTACACAAATGTTAGGGCTATATGTTCAGAATACACTAACTATAATTCATTGCGAATGAATGTGGAAATGTATTGTTTTTCAGAAATGTATCCATAAACATGTAAACTTTAATTTTAGATAAAAAAATAACTGTCAAAATTCTGTAAATATCAGAAATAAGTTAAATTAAACTGTTAGAAAACAGTGCTCATCCAGACATCCCCCTGATTGGTTGCTTGTCCTGTCTGTCAAAGTTGTCGGCTCTACAGAACTGAAACTTTATTGCCAGTAAAGGTAATGAATACTGAATGAAAAGCAATTGCGAAATGATTATGACAGAAGAATTTTACCAACTTTTAGAATCAGACATGTGTCCAGTGTTAGCAAACTGTAGTATACTAAGCAGATTGAGGAATGGATTCATACTGAATGAGGATGTGTGTCGTGTGTCACTTTGTTGTTGTCGCCGCGAACAGCTGATTATCACACACAGAATATTGTAGTTATTTTAAGAGAACGTTCTATTGGAATACTTTTTGGAATACTTCCACCATTATAGAATTCAAAATAAGACAAAGAAGAACTCTTGCAAGGAGTGTAAGTGTCCTGTAACGCCCTCTTTCATATACATACATAAATACAGGTAAGCTTAATTTTCTGTTAACATTGTTGCATTCATGTCGCATATGGGGGTCACGTGCACTCCTGATGAGTCTGGTGATTCGCGACTCCAAAAGGTGTAGAACCATTGATGTAAAACACAACACATGACAAATAACTAGGGAATGGTATAGACGTCTTTATGGTAATCCTCAATCCCTATAGGCTATCTGTTGTGATTCCAACGAAGGCATAATAGTCTATAGTCCAATTCTGTACCATTTTTGTTTGTAGTCTAAAAATGATAAATTGGCCAAATATCAGACTTGCCTTGCTTTATTTTTGTTAAGTAACAACACACTTTTAATATTTTATTTCTTCTTCATTTGACGACTCCATCCTTGTTGTTAGCTAGCTAAATACTGGTACCCACTCCCGCCCGCAGCAAAGTTAAAACTGCCCGCTCCCACACGATTTGTGTTGGATCACGCAGGACCCAAGGGATCCCAATCCCAATGCAGTCCTCTACAACAGGGCATCAACAACCATTGCGTAATGGCCGTCTGAGAAAATCCTGCATTGGCCTTAACACTCGCACTAGCTGACCCTGTTCTCCCTGAGTGAGAGAGCTGGCTGATGAAAGAGACAGTCAAATAATTACTTCAATCGATTTAGGAACTCTGCCCTCCAATCCCAGGTCCCCCATGAGTATGAAACCTATTCTGATGTTTTCTCACCATTAACTTGTACGTGTCTCCCTAATCCCAGGCCCTTGACTGCACCATTGACCCGTTAGATGGAAAGCAACCCCCAAAAAGCCAGATCTAGTCATTATCCATGGCAACGAAGGTGGGCATTGAGAAGTATGCACACCCCTGCCTCCAGCAGCTTAATCTTCATAACCAAAAAGGATGGAGAACTGAGGCCCTGCATCAACTACTCAGAGCTGAAACCAGTGCCCACCAAGTACCCTTACCCGCTCCCTCTGGTGCCTTTGAACAGTTGCGTGGGGACTGATACTTTACCAAGTTGGACCGGAGGTGGGCTGACAACCTCATCCTGATAAAGAAAGGGGATGAAGGGAAGATCGCATAGGGAAGAACGCATTCAGCACTGCCTCAGGCCACAATGAATACTGCGTCATGCTCTACGGGTTGACCAAATAACATTCAGTCTTCCAGTTTTTTGTGAATGAAGTGTTCCAAGACATGCTGAGTAGACAGGTTATTGTACACATCGATGATATCCTGATTTACTCAGCTACGTTCAAGGAACACGTCAGACATGTCCGGGCTGTCCTGCTCCACCTGAGAACACAACCTGTTCGTAAAGGGCGAGTCTGAATTCCATCTCCTTTTTGGGTTACCGGATAAGATCTCGGGTTGATCATGGAAAAGGTATAGATGGAGGCTGTTAGGTCATGGCAAGTCCCCACCACCATCAAGGGCTTCGCCAAAATATACTGGGGGTTCATCTTTTAGCTCCATAGCTGCCCCACTCACCTCTCTCCTCAAGGGTGGGCTGTCGAAGCTGAAATGGAACCCTGGAGCTGGCACAGCCTCCAAAAGACTGAAGGGGATGTTCACAAAGTCTCCCATTCTCAGATATCCAGATCCATCACAGCCTTTCATTCTGGAATTGGATGCCTCTAAGGTGGGTGTGGGCACGGTTCTCTCCCAACGGGAATGTAAGCCATAGAGATTGTATGCCTGTGCCTTTTTCTTGAAAAAGCATACCCCCGCAGAGAGGAACTATGGAGTTGGAGACCAAGAATTGTTGGCAGTGGTACTGGCTCTAGTGGAAGGGAGACATTGGCTGGAGGGCACGGTCCATCCGTTCCAGATTCTTACCAACCACCAGAATTTGGAGCACAAAGATGATGAAGTCTCGTCAAGCCAAGTAGGCTCAGTATCTTACCAGATTTCAGTTTGTGATGTCCTACCACCCAGGGTCAAATAACAAAAAGGTTGACTGCGCTGTGCAGGATGCACGTTACGTGGGAGAAAAGGGAGCAGGGAGGTCCTATTCTGCCTCTCACCCTCCTTGTGACTCATGTCATCTGGGCAGTGGATGACAACATCCACCTGGCTGCTCTGGACAATCCTGCACCTGCAAACACTGCTCCAGAGCATGTACACATTCTCACCTGCATCCAGGACCACCTGCTGACACGGGCACATGCCAGTTTCTCAGCCATGCACTCAGGTATCTCCTGCTCCATACCATCCCAAACCAATCAAATTTCTTTTATAAATCCATTTTTAAAATGGCAGTTGTCACAAAGTGCTTCGACAGATACCCAGCCTAAAATCCCCAAAGAGCAGGGAACATCCCGAAATCATCCTGTACATGAACTGACTAAATTCTTCCTTGTTGGATAAGCAGTGTGAAAAGCATGGCTGGCTCGGCGACACGTGGTCGGATGAACCATATGAGCGCCCTTTACATTGTAATCTGGACAAGAAAAATTCGGAGGGCAAAAAATCTGGGAAAATAATATATATATAAAAATGATGCGAAGTGGCTAGGATAAACCCCCTATTGGGTTGAACCTACTGTAGGAAAAAACCTAGAGAGGGGCCGGACTCAAGGGGGTGTACTGTTTGGGGAATCTGAAGGTACACAGCCCATTGTATTAAGGTCACATTGTTTATCAGTGTTCAATTAGTGTCCATAAATGGAGATAAGAATGGGTGGGCTGTGTAGCATCTTTGTGTAGCATCAACACAGTTCAGTGGTCTTGGGCACGGATAACGAGACTCACTGTGTAGAGGTACAGCTGGAGTCGCCAGGCAGGAAATATGATCACCAGCAGTGATGTGGGCACCAGCCCAGCAGGGTGGGCACAGGATGGAGTCCAACTCTAAAACCAAAAATAAATATATAAATTGTCTCTTGTCCCCCGTCACATAATCCAATGAAATGTAAGTGGGGACTGAGAAAGGACAGATCGACCCTAGACCGCCTGCACATAACTATTTCAGCATAACATCTGGGGAATGAGACGGTCGGTTCTGGAGATGTGGACATGCACAAAGAAAAACTTGTGCAGTAGCAAACAGGCATGATACAGAACCACCCTCATTGCCAACACCACACCATCAAAGAAACACCAACAGACCGCAAGCATCCTGAAAAATGATTGGGTATAGTCCACACAGTGTTCTTCCATCCCACAAGCATAGGGTATCATGGGTAGTTTTGTATAAAGTTACTTTTACGATTACTTTTCAGTTACTCGTTCACAAGTTTTGGGAAGTCCATGATTAAGACAAAATGAATGAGGAGCTCTGTATGAGATAGCCCTTCATCCAGCTGTTTGTTTACAAATTCTAGGAACAGTAAGAAGGCTGGCATCTTGTAAATGTAGCGTACGTGTATGTGCGTATGGCAGCACAAAATCAGACCGATAAGTCCATGTAGTGTGTTGTATGTTAACAATAAAAATGTGAAATCAGCCCAATCAATATCACGTTACATCAACTTCAAGGTCTTCCGGCACTGCAGACTCCAGGAGGACATTGTGTTGGACTGTGGTCCCCAATTCACCTCCCTGGTGTGGAAGATGTTCCTGGAGAAGCTTGTGGCCATGGTCAGCCTCACATCCGGGTATTGGCCTCAGTCAAACGGGCAGGTCGATAGAGTACCCTAGGAGTTGTAAACCACATTCATCTCCAGAGGGGCATTTGCCAACAGAAGGCCCAAGATAACCACCACTGCAGTGAGGTCCCTGTCTTTCAACCAGGCGATTGCGTCTAGCTATCCACCAAGAACCTCCCATTCTGCCTGCACAGCAAGAAGCTAAACCTCCAGTTTGTGGGTCCTCCAGATAATTAATGAGGTGACATACGGGCTGCACCTTCACTTACGTATATCACCTTTCCTTAATTTTTCTCTCCTCAGGCCTGTGGTTCCTGTCCCACAGGGTCTGCCTCCTAGCACACCTGCACCTTATCCCCATCAGCACACCTGCATCTCATCAACTTATCACAGCTCCTATATAGCTTAGGGCTAAACGGACTTCAGTGTGCTTAATTGTTAATCGTGTCGTGTCTGTCTTGTCCGCTGTCTTTGATTGTACAAGTCCTAAGTAAACGCAATTATTGAATTCCTGTGACTGCTCCTGCCTTGGTACTCTTCAACAGCACCATAGAGGGCACAACCGCAAAAGAGACTCTGGTCTCAGATTGCCTTTTTTGTATAAATACAGTTTAATAATAGTGAGAAAATAAACTGCATTTTACTTGCCTGCCCTTCTCTTCATGATAACAATGTCTGCCAATGGACTGACCGCATCACTGACAGCCAATTAAATTATTGCTTGGGTTGACATGGATACAGACTTAAATCCTGAGGGTTTGGTATTTCTCACCAATAGTGTAGTCCTCCGGTCCAAGGCCCTGCATGACTCAGACTCTAGTCACCATTTTCCAAGTCACTCATGACTCGACTGGGACACATCCAGTATTGACCAAGACACGGTCTCAAAATCAACCAGCTATCACAGTATCAAAAACCCTTCATTGATATTTCAGCTGTATGTCTGCTTCTGGGTTTAATCTGATGGTGTTGTTTGGCTTCTGTTGCCATGGTGAGACTGACAGCATCCCAGGATGATGACATGTTAAAGGTTGTGGGTCAAGGGGCGGGGCTCAGGGATCCAAAGTGGCAACACTTTCCCATGAAACACTGGCAGCCCAGCCCAGAGCTGAGAACATGCAGTGTTTCTTTGTTCACAAAGCAACATGGAACACTCACACCCAGCACTATCAAACCCCAAATCTAGTTAGAATGGGAACACACCCCTGGAACGCTAATATAACGCACAGTTAATGTCTGCCTCTGATTACTGGGTGAAAACAGCCTTCTGTCTAGCAATACTGAGCACTATTACTGTTCGGTAGGTTGGTGGTTTTAGGGTGCTGTTCAATTGGCTGGTGGTTTTAGAGTATCTGTTTTTGTTTTACCTTTATTTTACCAGCCAAGTTGACTGAGAACATATTCTCATATGCAGCAACAGCCTGGGGAGTAATCACAGTGGAAGAAGAGGGAATGAATGAGCCAATTGAAAGCTTGGGATAATTTGGTTGCCATGCTGGTATTAAGGCCAGATTGAATATGTGTCCAGGACATCAGGGTTAACACCCCTACTCTATCCCATAGAGAAATCTAATATATGGTCATATGTGTATATAACTTATATGTCCTATATCGGGATATATGGTGGAAACATCATCACCTATATCTACATATATGTCGAAATATACCAAAAATTGCCGCTTTTATATATGTGACATATATTTCCACATTTCACATCCATATCTGCATTTACCTATGGTTTACAGAGTGTATAAGTGATGTAATGTATAATATCTGTCAATATATGATTGTGTAAATAAATGTAATAGAAATACTGCTACACTTATTCTTGCCTTATGTCAGTTAACAATTCATCTACAAATTTAAACAAGAACGAATGCTTATGTGTGAGATATTGATGTTATATACAGTACTATATATGTGATGATAAGTAGAGTTATGAAATACCGGTCAATGAAATATTTGGTAAAATCTTTTTTAAATATATCCCATACGGAAATCTAATATATGGCCATATATGTATCTATACTTATATGTCCGATATCGGCTTATATGTGGGAAACATCATCACATACCATATCATGTACATATATGTCAAAATATACAAAAATTGTCCGCTTTTATATATGTGCCATATATTAACTCATTTTGTAATTCAAATTTTGTGATCAAAATATATGGTAATATATTTTCAAATATATGTTAAGATTTTTCATATGTATGGCCATACATGGCCATATATTAGATTTCTGTATGGGATAATAAGTGCCATGGAATCTTTAGTGACCACAGAGAGTTAAGATACCCATTTAACTTCCGTTCAGAGAGAGAGAGAGCACCCTACACAGGGCTGATGTCCCTGTCACTGCCCCAGGGAATTGGGAATGACCTTTATAACAGAGGAAGGACTACCCTCTACTGGCCCTCCAACATCACTTCAAACAGCATTTGTTCTCCCATCTAGCGACTGGACACTGAAGCAAACCAACAGGGGAATACATGGTGCTATGCTGCTGGCTGGGGTGTTGTTCAGTAGGCTAATAGTCTGTAGGGTGTTGTTCAATAGGCTAATGTTTTAGAGTGCTGTTTAATAGGCTGATAGTTTTACAGTGCTGTTCAATAGGTTGGTGGGTTTAAATTGCAGTTCAATGAGTTAGTGATTTTAGCGTGCTCTTCCTTAGGCTAGTTGTTTTAGCGTGCTGTTCAATAGGCTGATATTTTTAGAGTGCTGTTCATTAGGCTATTTGTTTTAGGGTGCTGTTCAATAGGCTGATGGTTGTAGGGTGCTGTTTAATACGCTGGTAGTTTTAGATTGCTGTGGATGGTGCAGGGCAGTATGTAGAGTGACACTGATTCCAAAGTTTTTTTTTATCCGGGCCGGTTCAAGCTGGGGCAAACGCTGTTCGCCTGGCAACACTATATTATGCTGGCAACACAAACTCAGATATTTATTTTCAAAATAACAGCACTCGTAATTCATTACGATAATCATTGTTAATTTATTGCATAGATATGTAGTGAGTCCATGTAAATGTGTTGCTAAATGTAGTCTATTGTTGGATAAAACAGACTCTAGTGAATGTTTCTCAAATGTATTCATGTTTTCACATGAGACTGACAATATGTTCAATCAAATTCTGTGTACAATGTATTTGTTACTGTTTTTAATAAAAAGTTGTTAAATGTTTTTTTTTGCAATCACATACTCGTATTGTTTCTTTACACACAATACAATTGCATTTGGTTACAATTCACTTGCATTGTAATTAATTCACAATGATTATTAAACTGAATTAAATCCAGCGCTATTATTCTGAAATGAAAAATCTGAATTTGTATTGCTAGCATAATATATTGTTACCAGGCGAACAATGTTTGCCCCCAGCTAGAACCAGCTCTGTTTGAAATCTATGTTCGCAAAATGTTTTTTTAAACCATAAGCCTTCAGAATGAATGTCTAAACAAACCCTTAATACCCAAAATTAAGCCAAACCCTAACCATTTAGAATGAATACTTAAACAAAAGTTAACCAAAACGTTTTAATGTTTTGGAGTTGTCAAGTTCAGTACATTTATGTTGTTTTGTTCCTGAGCAGTTACTCCTGAATGCTCCCTGGGCGCTCATCATAGTAACTCTCCAATTCAGAAGGGTTAGGTCATGTGGTCCTATTTTGCAAACTGACAAAAAAAACTTTTTCCTTGATGCCTAAACTTACACTTAATATCTAACCCAACCAGTCTTTTCTTTACAAAAACATCAACCATATGTTTGTCCTTGCCTCAGGTCCATTGTAACAAGAGGTTAACTTTGGGTATGTTTTTTAGGGAGAGTTTGACAATTAGGGGGCAATCCTTAAAGGTATAATATGTAGTATTCCAAAACAATAACAAAATACATACTTTGCATTAAAAAAGCAAACATCACTATACCTATATTATATATATTTCTTAGTTGTGTACTTACATTATCCTAAATGTTTCCACCAACTTCCAAACCCAGGGAAATTTGTAATATAATTCGAAGACACGGGACATTTCAGTTTGTCTTCCGTCAATGGCATCATATAACCTTTGACTGCTCTAGTTTCTCTAAGTTCTAGAGAACCGCCAAACGTAACGTGAATAAAGTTATATTATTTTTAACAATACATTACTTAGTCAGTGAACATTTTTTCTACGGTAGATTTAAATGACGATAAAAAAACATGATCCCACGCTACTTCCCAATGTAATCCTAGTAACACTAATGACAATCCCAACCTATCCAATTGGGAATTGTATTTAGACCAGAGGGAAGAGTACCTCCTACTGGCATGCCAACAACACTTCCAGCAGCATTGTTCTTCCATATAGAGACTAACCAGACCTGACCATGCTTATCTTTATGGGGCCCCTGCTTTGGATGCAAGCGTCAGAGTGCCTGGTTGAAGTGAGGGGGAGGAGCCCCTACCTTGGGTGCAAGGTGCAGTATGCTTGGTTGAAGCAAGGGGGAGGAGCCACTACCTCAGGTGCAGGGAGTGGAGCCCCTGGTTGAAGCGATCAGGGAGGAGCCGCTACGTCGGGTGCAGGGGGCGGAGCCCCTGTGTGAGACACAGCAGGTTGGTCCTCCGGCATGGGCTCTGTAGTAGGTAGGGTTTCCGATGTAGGAATAGTGAGCAGCCCCCCCTCGGAATTGTCACGGGGGTGGAGCCACTGGCTCTGATGTGGAGAGAAACGCTGCAGGCACAGGCGCGGACGGCAGTTGGGTGAGGAGCGAAGCTGGTGGTGTAGAATGGAATAAGAGAATGTACTATAGTTCCACCATGGTAGATTCTGGGAGAGCTTAGCTAGGTGTGGACCAGACTAAGAGGGTCCTGCAGGTCGACAAGCAGCCCCAACCTTCTGGGTTGCTGGACTGGGGGTAAGGGGAACTCTAATTGGCCAGGGCACCCAGGTGGTAGAGTGGATAAGGGGCACACCTCTAGCTAAACTAGGGTTTACGCACTGGGTATCACTGTCTATGTCACCATCACATTCTTCCTCTTCTGCTCCATCCTGGTCATCTTCTTCCCCACAGTCCTCTGCCTTGACGTACTGCTTCTGCTCCTCCTTGCTGTCCACCATCCCAGTGTGCTGAGCTCCCTCGCTATAGCCCCCTGCCGATAAATGTTTTGGGGGAAACCAAGGTGGCTTTCCCTGTTGTCCCTGTCCGCCCTATGGGGGTTAGCTGGCCCATGCCTGATGTGGAGTATGCATCTCCATCCTGACCCAATGGCTCCCATCTTTGGCCTCACCAAGCCTTCCCATTACCCAATAGGGGAATCCGAAAGGGCTATAACTCTTCTACTAGATGCTGTTGAGAGCGGCGCAAAGACATTAATTCTGTGATGGTATGGCAGCAAAGAGTAGAAATTAGAAATATGCGAAGGTCGAAATAAAACAGTAATTTAATCCAAGGGTTCTATGAGCCAAAACCATTGAAAATAATGGTTTTTCTTCTGACACAAAAAACACTTCCCATATAGACAATGAACACAGCTAACAAACAGTTAAACAAGACTTAAATAGAGAGAGATGTTTGATGATTCAAAGAGATCTATTTGTGGACAAGAGTCTTGTGATAAAAAGTCTGGGAAAACAGTTACAGTACCTGATAAAGAACACATAGAGGGGAGAAATCAGGCGCGCCTACTCTCACGAGGGTCAACCACGATACACAAATTAATTTCAATAGGAAGTGCCAACACATTTACATCATGGCCTAAAACGAAAAAAAAATGTTGGCAGGTAAATAAAATAAATCTACAGGTCACTCAGATTAATTAGCCAATATGTTTGACAAATGTTTCTCAAACAATGTTGGTATTCCGAGTTAGAAATAACATAGTGTACTGCTGCATTTTTGCTAACTTTGTGACCAAGACGTGACACCATGTTTAGTTACCACTTTAAGGTCACCATGGTAACATAGTCACTTTTTGGGGAGAATATCTGTCACTTGCTGGCTTGAATCTGACTTATCCATTTCAAGCAGTTCAAACTATTAGTAACACTCATGCATGTAAATAAAACATTCAGAAATTGAGGAACATGGGATTAAGTCTCACATAAAGAAATTTTCTCTGGTGCAATGATTCTAAATTAGATTTTTCTTCTCTCTTTCTGACACTCATTCAGCCACCGTCGTCACGCGCATTTGAAGAAAAGACTTTGTTTAGTCCAGCTATTAAGCATCAGAAATCTTTTGAATATTGCTATGGTAGAGTATGTGTATGCAATAAATCAAAACCTTGATGTGTGCATTTATAGACTACTTTTTTGATGAAGTATCAACAGCAAATGATTGCACTGTGTAAACAGAGTATGTCACTGTAACCACCGGAAGAGTACACAGCGGCTAACGTTAGCTAGCCATCTCTGAAAAGAGCAATACCGTGTTTGAGAACAAATACAGTTGTATGCAAAAGTTTAGGCACCCCTGACAATTTCCATGATTTTCATTTATAAATAATTACGTGTTTGGGACAAGTAATATTTCCGTAGTGAAATGAGGTTTATTGGATGAACAGAAAATGTGTAATATCCATCAAAATTAAATTGACAGGTGCATAGATTTGGGCACCCCAACAGAAATATCACATCAATATTTAGTTGAGCCTCCTGTAGCAGTGATTTTTAGCCTCTAGATGCTTCCTGTAGCCTGTAATGAGTGTCTGGATTCTGGATGAAGGTATTTTGGACCATTCCTCCTTGCAAAACATCTCCAGTTCAGTTAGGTTTGATGGTTGCCGGGCATGGACAGCCTTCTTCAAATCACCCCACAGATTATCAATGATATTCAGGTCTGGGGACTGGGATGACCATTCCAGAACATTGTACTTGTTCCTCTGCATAAATGCCAGAGTAGATTTTGAGCAGTGTTTTGGGTTGTTGAAATATCCAGCCCTGACTTAACTTCAACTTTATGACTGATTCCTCTACATTATTCTGAAGTATCTGCTGATATTGAATGGAATCCATGTGACCCTCAACTTTAACAAGATTCCCAGTACCACAGCCCCACAGCATGATGGATTTTACTGTGGGTAGCAGGGGTTTGTCTTGGAATGCTGTGTTATTTTGCCGCCATGCATAACGCCCCTTATTATGACCAAATAACTCCATCTTTGTTTGATCAGTCCACAGTACCTTCTTCCAAAATGAAGCTGGCTACAAAATGCACGGTTGGATACCTCAGGCGACTCTGTTTGTGGCGTGTGTGCAGAAAAGGCTTCTTTCGCATCACTCTCTCGTACATTTTCTCCTTGTGCAAAGTGCGCTGAGTTGTTGAACGATGCACCGTGACACAATCTGCAGCAAGATGGTGTTGTAGGTCTTTGGAGGTGGTCTGTGGGCTGTTTTTTTAACGTTCTCACCATCCATTGCCTTTACCTTTCAAATATTTTACTTGGCCTGCCAATTCTGGCCTTAACAAGAACTGTGCCTGTGGTTTTCCATTTCCACACTATGTTCCTCACAGTGGACACTGACAGCTTAAATTTCTGCACTAGCTTTTTGTAGCCTTCCCCTAAACCATAATGTTGAACAATCATTGTTTTCAGGTAATTTGAGAGTTGATTTGAGGCCCCCATTTTGCCACTCTTCAGAGGAGAGACAAAGACATCTTGCAATTGGCCACCTTAAATGCCTTATCTCATGATTGGATGCACCTGTCTATGACGTTCAAGGCTTAATGAGCTCACCAAACCAATTGTGTGTTCCAATTAATCAGTGCTAGGTAGTTTCAGGTATTCATATCAACAAAATGACAAGGGTGCCCAAATTCATGCACCTTTTTAATTTTTTTATGCATATTGCACATTTTCTGTTAATCCAATGAACCTCATTTCACTACCGAAATATTTTGGTATGTGTCCTTCAGTTATTTGATAGATCAAAATGAAATTGTTGATAAAACACCCAATTATTTATAAAAGAAAATCATGGAAATTGTCAGGGGTGCCTAAACTTTTACATACGACTGTACATAAGAAAGATTGAGGGAACACGTCGCACACACACACTCACCGATTTCATGGCAAAAAAGACATTAAAAGTAACCACAATTAAGATTTTCAATCGTCCATTCAGACAAGTGCAGTCTACATTCTACCTGTCCAACCATTTATTTTGACTTGTTCTGGACAATCGAACAAGCATTAATGTCAATCCCTGCAAAGGTATAGTCTACAAGAAGCACAACACATCGAAAACACACACACACACAAACCTGTATGTTTTTCTTTACTTAAAGCTTATGTTTTCTATCCCTTATCTTTAAGCTTAACCTTAACTTTAACCATAAACTCAATAACCATAATGCCTAAACATAAATGTAAACCTAATTCTAAAACTGTTTCCCAATCATACTGTACATACATTTCTCCATAAACCTAACCCATAAACTGGACATCACATTAAATGTCTTATTGGGACATCCAAAGAAATTGTTCAAGTGTGATGTTGATCCCTCACATTTACACATCGTCTTCAATATCACATGCTCACACAACCACATGCACTCATACACTTTAAGCACAAACACATTTCTTTCTATCCTTGTGGGAAGCTTTACCTATACATTCGGTATACATTCCTACTGCCCATCCTTAAACTTAACCAACTTAATCCGAATTGTAACTTGTACCCTAAACTTAACCCTGGAGCTAAAGATAGGATGGTGATTGGCTAAATGTTCCAACAAAGGTAAGATTTCCCTTGTTTGATTATTCTTGAGTTGGTCCTCACAAGTATAGTGAAACAAGGATACAAACCCTTTGTTATCTCTGAGCTATGGGAGTACCCTCACACTGTGCCCACTCCTTTCCTACTGTCTGCTTGGCACAGGGACTGTGACATCACAGGAAGGATGTGATGTGTAAATGAGCAGGAAGTGCTCCACAGAGTTATCTTGGCACCAGTGTCTATGTCTTAATGACTTACTGAACACATAGTGGATGAAACCGGTCCTGGGTTGTAGCAATAACTGTTGTTCCTTGACTCTGGCATCACCATTTAGAAATAGGTCTATGTGACTAAAACATACCCAATTACACAATCACTGATTTCATAGAATGTCAATAACATTGTCTGTAAAACATCTATTTGTTTTCACTGGGGCTTGTCTTTTTGGCGATATGTAGATAATAACGATAGAAAGACATTTGTGTGTGTGTGTGTGTGTGTGTGTGTGTGTGTGTGTGTGTGTGTGTGTGTGTGTGTGT
>JACXGM010009529.1:7194-27548 GCA_016801145.1 Umbra pygmaea
ACACACACACACACACACACACACACACACACACACACACACACACACACACACACACACACACAGTGGATGGATGGATGTGTATGGATGCCATTAATGAAGTAACCCTTTAAATAGGAGCAAACACGGGATCTTGAAGAGGACTCTGATCATACCCTAATATGGTTAATGACGCAGGCACAGACAAGCAAACTTTAACACACACACCCTGATGAATGTAGAGTGGCTCAGGAAAAATAAACAGCGATTTTCTGCAACAGCTGTCGCTTATACATGTACTTAGGCAAACACACATGCAAACACACAGACTGTCTATTCTAATGATTGACATTAAAGCCTGTATAAATATTGCAGAGGGTTTCATCCTGCTGTCTACTCAGTCAAAGGAAAGTCCATTAGGCAGAGTAAAGCTATAGTATTTTATATTGGTACTATAACTTATTCAGTTTAACAGTATTTAAATGTTGATTTGACGCACATGTCAGAAATAGGCGTACCTGTTACACGCCACTTTGGCGTATCTATAGATTGGAAAATCAACACGCTGTTATGGTTATATGTACGCCTGAGTGTGAGATGGCTGGAGGAAGCATCTATTTATTTACGAGCTGAAGAAGGCTTATTTACTAACCCCACTTGTTTACCGATTGAGAGATTACTAAAATCACATGAAAATTTGCTTACCAGTTCAATTATGAATTTCAATTATGATAAATAGATGTGATTATGGACATGACTATGATAAGGTTAGAACAAAATAAATCACGTAAATAATCTAAACGTACAATATGTAACTTTTCTGCATTAAAAAAATCCAAAATCACCATATATTTTTTGTTGTTGTGTACCTACATTATCCCAAATGTTTCCACCAACTTTCAAACCCAGAGAAATTTGAAATGTAATTTGAAGACACGTTATGTTTTATCAACCATCAATGGCGTCATTTAACTTTTGACTCCTCTAGTTGCTCTAATTGCTGGGGAACCACCCAATGCCATTACATAAAGTGAATAACTGTAACTAAACAAAACGTGAATAAAGCTACACTATATTTAACAACACACAGCGCCGGTGCTAGCTATAGGCAAGAATCATTTGTCTGGCAAAACTACAGTATATTTTGCCGGCAAAATCAGAGCGCTCGGACGTCATTACAATAATTGTAATTCATTGCATAGATAGGTAGTGTGTCCATGTTCATGTGTTTCTAAAGTTTGTCTATTGTTGGATAAAACAGACTCTAGTGAATGTTTTTCAAGTGCAATCGTGTTTTCACGGGACACTGACAGTATATTCAATCAAATTGTGTGTACAAATTATTTGTTTCTGTTTTTAATAAAAAGTTATTAAAAGCATGTTAAATTATTATTTTTGCTATCACATGATCTTATTGTTTCTTTACACACAATACAATTGTATTTGGTTACAATTCACTAGCTTTATAATGAATTAACAATGATTATTGCAATGGATTAAAACGAGCGCTATTGTTTTGAAAAAAGAAAAATTAGAGTTTGTTGCTGGCATAATAGTGTTATTGTTTTGATTGAGAGACCCCTAGCGGCCAAAAACTACATATTGTACCATTAATGAATAATAAGCGATAGCGTTCCTAGAGATATTACAGCGTTCATTTTTTTTATCAACACTGCTTTTGTTGAGTATCAACATTTATTGTTCAGATTTTATTATAATGACAAAGACAACTATTTTCATAAATATGCCAAAATGTGTTGTTTTTTATTATTATTTTTATTATTTATTTTCTCCCTTCCCAATTCCCACTAACCCTGTTTTGTTGGCAGCTCCATGGACAGATCTGTGGGATGGCAAAGGGGTGCTCACATGGTTCATTCAATCACATGTTACCTAGCCGCCGATTTGTTTCTGCACTGTATATCCAACACGGAAGCCATCACGGTACCTACACACTGTTCGCGATGGGGGCAATGGCCCAATTAATTTCAATGAAGGAATGCGTGTGTTTGGCATGCTGGGTGATGCGTGGGTGACGTGAGGGGTGAATGAAGACCAGATTTCCCAACTTTATGCAAATCTCCCAAGACACAATCGCGTTGCACCAACCAATCACGTTACTTTGTGTAGGTGGATGTATCTAGGGGTGCACCGATATCACTTTTTTATTGCTGATACCGATCACAGCACAGAACGTTGAGTACCGATCTGATACCGAGTACTGATCTGATACCAGTGTTTTGATGCTACATAGTGTAAAACTTGCATCCACCCATTGTGCTGTCAGACATCTACGTGTTGAAATTGCCCGGAATTCTCCTTTAATAGAGACATGGGACACCTCTCTGAACTCTGAATGTCTGTAGTGAATCTAATTGCATTACGTCTTTCATCAAATCCAAAAAATATTTGCTAAATTTACTCAATAGTTTGTTTCAGAAACATTGCGTCAGCTAGGCTGCCACCATATTGTTCATCCAACTGCTTTTCACATTTGAGAGGTGCAAAACATCTAGGCTAACACATAACTTATGCCACAATATTTGTTGAATCAGCTTTTAATTGTACTTTTGTACATTTATTCTAGAATAAACGTGCGTGCGTGGACAGAAAATTATATCACAATATAAAATAGATATTTTTTCGATACGATGGACCTGACGATATATTGAAATATATAGGCCCTGCTGTGACTTGATTAAATCAAAGTGTATAATCTGCTGTATAAACAAATAAAAACAATACATACAAAAAATATTGATTGACCTTGTTATATTTCTCTTTAGAAGTTTCAGGTAAAACTGAACTACAAGCAATATGAAATACTCCTCATTTGTTGGATGTTTCTTTGTTTCAGAACAAAACCAGCTGTTATCGCGATATATCGATATGGGATATTCTTCTCGATATTATTTTCAAAAACTTGATAACGATAAATATTGAATTATCACCCAGCCTGTGTGTGTGTGTGTATGTGTGCTTCTCTGGTAAAACAAGAGCGTCTTAGAATCCAATTATCAATGCAGACCAACACCCTAGTTCTTATTATACTGACCCAATCATCCAATGAGCGCTTAGCATTTCGCTCTGTGTGCTTGACTTGTTACAGATAACGTTATTGAATCATATTTGTATCATATTCCTCATGTTCATAACTAAATGTGTTTTGTGCTCAGGATTCTCTACATTCACTTCATCTTTCCTACTGGTGCTTACCCAGCAGAAGGGCTCTTAATTCTGGGAAGCTAACTATCTTTTTTGTCTGTACTCCCCCGTACTGTATGTCTATGACACTGGACGCTGGGTTTCAAACTGACTAGCTCTTCTGTACACATGCACCTCAACAAACATGTCATTTTTGTCAAATCCAAGATTATTGAAGTAATAACAAATAAGGTAAGGTATGGGGCGCAGATGGCTCAGTGGGTAGGGACTCAGACTTGTGGTCAGAAGGTTGCCAGTTCGATTCCAGACTGAGCCAAATGTCGTTGTGTCCTTGGGCAAGACACTTTACTCTAATTGCTCCCAGGTTGTTGCTGTAAATAAATTGTTCTTAGTCAACTTACCTGGTTAAATAAATAAAATAAAATTATACAGTGGCTGGTAGATTAGTTTAGGACAGTACAATGTCAAAAAGCACCCACCTTTCCCACCCCGGTTAGATAGTGTAATAAACCTATAGTATGGTTCTGAAGCTTAGACACACCGACTCATTCACCCGGCATACAAAAAGGCAACCTTTATTATGAAAAAAATTCATAAGGATAGGCTGGGTATGACAGCACACAGGCAGGGCAATAGCAACACTGGGAGGCCTTCTAAGTCTAGCCTCCCCTCCCGGCAATCAGGGTATAAGGTGCTCACAAACACAACACACAGGTATTTAGCATTCAGGGCTAACGATGAACATGCTGAGTCCTATGAAATCATCACCTACTCCGCTGCCATAGAGAGCTAGAACTACTGCCCAGGCAGGAAGTGTAAAACCCCTAAATTAAACTATCCCCCCAGGTGAACAAGACACGTGCTCGAGTCATTCTTTGTCCAAGGTATACCCCGCAACTAGGGGTGGAACGGTACATGTATTCGTATTGAATCGAAACGGTACCGGTGTCACGGTTCGGTGCATGAATTTAAACTCGGTATAAAAATAAATTAAACTCATGTGCAAATTAATTAATGTAATGCGGAAGTACCTTTAGATACGCAAGTTGTTTATGGACACCTAATCTGTAGCCCCTTAACTCTGAAGCTAAGTAGCCGTGCTCCACCTATGTAGTTTCTTGTCAGATTGACAGTCCGGTGAGTGAGTCAGCACTAAGGACGAGTATTGGTGGCGACCCAGTGGTGTAGTGCATTAATAACTTATTTTTCAGTCGGCATTGCGTATACCCACTTCTAAATTCACTCTGATGTGCATAATTTAGTAGCTAATCCAATCTCATGTGAATAAAATAACAGTACAGACAGTGATGCAGTGATCCATTGATTCCCCCACGCGCACGCACGATATTGGGCTAGGCGGGTACCGTCAATCTGACAATGCTCAACGCACCATGGTAAAGATAGTTTGATGTTCGATATTTGACACATTTTTGGACATTCAAAGTTCAATAGCATGCAAGCAATATAAACTAGAAACCTCATTTTACTCTTTTTGAAAAAGAAAAAATGTTTACAACATTGCACTGGTCTTGTTTTCCTGATTCTAACCAAATATAGACAATAAGACGAGATATTATTTGCAGCGTTGTAGGCACTGCAAATGCGCTAAGCCAATGCACGTCACAAGGGACCGTTAACAAAGTGCATCACCACATTTTGTACACAGGTCATAAATTCAATAACTCCCTGATCACACGACCTAGATAATTCATATTAATGTAGTATCCTTGAAAGGGATTGGTCACACATTGCACACCATTTAGTTTATTAAAAAACTGTTGTATACTTTCTAACAAGTTATGCTGCGTTCGATTATCCCAAAGATCCGACTCGGAACTCGGATATGACGTCACTTACACACTTCAAGCGTTCTATTATGTTTTACACGTCTGAGTCGGAGAAAAACATGGATGCCACCTAGAAAGCTGTTGTTGCGGTAGCATTGAACAAGTACCAGGCGCTCCAAAAGCACTACATTACATTTTTTTATTATGATTATGACTATTACCCCACCATATCAAAACGCAGCCATTTGAACTTCTAAAATGTTCACTTTATTTCATGTTTTAGTTTCTATTGTTACAACGCTAGCCACGTTTAGCAACACCGGTTTGAACCAAGTCTTATTTTCAATATTACACTCACAACATGACCGATTCACATATCATCAGGCAGTGATACGGGCGCAGTAACGTATTGCAGTATTACGAGTGATTGAAATTGTCATTTAAATAACCAAAGCGGTCCAAAAACGATTAAAACAATTCATGTTTACAAGTCACAGGGCGCAGCCATCTTGTATTCCTGCTCGGAATTCCTGCTTGGTCTCCTCTGTGTTCTCCGAGTGGGCAAGTCGGATTTCCGAGGAAAAAGGGGCGTGTGGTGCGCATTGCTAGGCAACCTTCCGAGCTCCGACTCGGAGCTCCGACTCGGAAAGATAATGGAACGCAGCATAAGTAATAAGGCTTTGAAATTCAATAGTTTCAAGGTCACATGACCTAGGACCAGGTAGTTAAAATCAAGCTAGTGTCTTTCAGAGTGACAGGCCACACATTGCACAGCCTGTATTATTCATAAACAAGTTGATATAAGTGCTAGAAACGCTTTGAAATTAAATAGCTTTGAGGTCACATGACCTAGATGATTCAAACCAGGGTAGTAAAAACAGCATTGATTTGAGTGTGCCATTATGCCAGATATTTTATTACATGACTTCAAGTCCAAACACTTACCCCCCAGTGTAGCGGATGGCCTTTTGAGATCTACTCGCCAACCTGAAAATCTAATCACATTTGGCAATTGTAAAATGTATATATTTTGTTATGTATATATAATTTTTTAATTAGTCACTAAGGATTAGTTGGACTAAGGAATAGTCACTCAGAACTCATGATTATTTAGTTGTCTCTTCCTAAAATCTGTGGGCCAGTATTAATTGCAAAAACTGCACCTTTTCTGTGGATAATATTAATTTCATAATGATCCTTTCTCCGTGAAGTTAAACAGCAAAAGTGAAGTGATAATGTGCAGATACTAGGCCTACTGGCCCATGTTGTTGTAAAGTAATATGCAAGTCTTACATGTCACTGTTTATAACACAGAGCGTTCTTCCTTTGCTGGGATGCTTAAAAAAATAAATTAAGAGTATACCCACTTCTCAAGGCACCACTACACCACTGTGGCGACACACATAAGTTAGAGGACTTGCCGACCTCTAAGATCGCAAGTTTGGGAAAACTTTGGTTTCCCAGTCAGTTACAGTCATAGATTGTTTATATCGGTTACAGTAGTACAGGCAATAGAGTGGTGGATAAGATGAGGACTCTGTGTCAGCGTTGTTCAGCAGCTGTTAGGTATGTGAGTGGAAATACATCTAACATGCTAACGGATATCCGACACAATCACCCAGATGCGCTAGCTCAGGGGAAAAACTGTATGACACTAGATGGTAGTGTTGGGCGGTATGAACAAAAATGTATATGACAGTATTTTTCAAGATTCTACCGGTTTCACGGTATATCACGGTATATCAGCATTTTCTTCTGGTTGAGAGAATAATTATTGTAGTAGATTCATACATTTTTTGATATTCCAAGATGTGCTTGCGGCTAAGGTGGTGGAGCAAATTGCTCGTATCCAATGTTGTGAGTAGAATTTACAGTTGTTGCACAAAATAAAAATAAGACTAGTCGTAGCTAAGTCCACCGTATGCAATGAGCGTCCGTGAAATCAGAATATTTCTAGTGATAGTTGCTAGACATAGTTCTTTCCTTAATCCAAATAGATCAAATGGACGAAGAAAGTTTTAAATGTTTCAATGTTGCCCCCTGGCAACCGTTTCGTTCCATAAGCAATAAAGTGTAAAAGAAAAGAGAAGCTACCATTAAAATACTTGCATTTAATTGGCTTAAAATCATAGTATTTTAATGTAATTATAAATTCCACTAATAATAAATTGATCCCTAAATTTGATGTGCCTGCAAGAGAAATGTAAATAGTTAAACCCGTTTACTAATTGTTTTGAGTTACAAAGCCAAAGAATGCGTGTGTGCGCTGTGCACTACTGTATGAAAAATACATGGAATTTGCTGCTTTAACCAACTTTAGTTAGACAAAACAACTAGCATCGTCCTAACTTGAGAAAGATAACAGAAAATATATTCACAATTTAGCATGAGGAAGGGCAGTGAAGCGTCTTAACAAGCATTAATGTTCAATTACTCTAGTGATGGAAAACTATGTTCTACGTATTGGGATGGATCGCACAGCTGAAAGTGACCGATCAAGATATGTTTCTAACATAGTTAGTAACGTTTTAACAAACAACATGTTGGCTATTTCCAGACATTTGATTGATAATCCATGTAGTTCGCTGCAAACGTAAATAATGTTCCCTGTATCTTCGTTTGAACAAAACGTTCTTTCTCCAAAGAAATTACAGCTAAATCTTAATGCAATCAGAGTCACAGCCTGCGCCCTGGCTGTGCCTGCTAGCTACTATGCGTAGCTCATTGAGAGTTTACGCCTGGCTGGTGCAACAGGTACTGTATAAATATAGGGTCCGACGTAAAGGGCATTTTAGGTCGGACCATAGAAATTAAATCTAGATTTAATTTCTATGGGTCGGACATACATAAATCAGCACCCTGCACCCTGGCTGTCCCTGCTAGCTACTATGCGTAGCTCATTGAGAGCTGACGCCCGGCTGGTGCAACAGGTATAAATATAAAGTCCAACGTAAAGGGCATTTTAGGTCGGACATACAGTGACCTATATATGTCCAGCTGCTGCAACCGGCCCCTGCCCTGAGCACTAGTTTACCCTCACCATGCCTTGCAGTCGCACCATGTGTGTTTAGAAGCGCCACATTGAAAAGGGTCCGAACTGAAACAGTGTCGCGCAGCGTTGCTTTCCGGACGTTATGTATTCAAATACACCGGTATTGCGGTATATAAAAAGTTCAAATCATAACAAAAATAAACACTGGTATTCAGTGTGAACCGGTATACCGCCCAGCACTACTAGATGGTCCAGCTTGAGACATGCACAATAAAAAAAATGTGTTCTGCATTTTTTGTTTAGCTTTTCCCTCCATTGTACCTAACTCGTACTGAACCGTGGTGTCTGAACCGAGGTATGAAACGAACCGTGACTTCTGTGTACTGTTCCACCCCTACCTGCAACACATGCTGGCGGCCTCCGATCTTGTTCTGGCCCACCCGTGTCTGCAGAGTGTGCCACTACCTCATCCAAGCGTGGTGGGGTGCCATGGCTTCCCGGCTGTGTGCGTTGGAGGTCTCCTGAGCCCTTTCCTGGGCTAGGTGCAGCTGGCAACACCAGCCCTGCATACTGGTCGACCCCCGTTGTTCTCTGCTCCGACTGAGTGCCACCCCATTTCTGCTGCTGGCGTTGGAGGTCGGTTGCCCCCACTTGTAAGCCCGTTCTCCATTCTGAAGTGGCAAATGTCATTCCCCGGTCCTCCTCTGGCATCGTCGTGCCGGCTGTCCTCCATATTGGTAGAGTTTCCCTTGTCCTCAGCCCAAGGGCTCCAACTGTGAGCGTAGAGGGAACAAAAGGCTTAGGGCGATTGAAGTGGACCATAGTCTCGGGTCCCCCCAATACAGGACATCTGAGACTAGGGCTCCTCGATTATGAAAAAATATCATAATCACAATTATTTTAGTCAATATTGAAATCACGATTATTTAAATAGATTACTCATTGATTTTGGAAATTTGCATGTTGATTTTTAACAGTGAAAATATTCTGACGTCAGGAGCGGGTGAGGGTGACCAGCACACATAGTTCGTTAGAATGTTTGGATTTGATTAGACAGCAATTTCTTTCAATTATATTTGCAAATAAGTTATTTATATTTATTTTATGAAATAAATTAACACTTCTAAATAATAATCTTATTTTCTATTTTGCCTGCAGGTTTTACATGTGCGCACGATCACTGTGCTTAATAAGTCTGCTGTAGAATCGCAAACAGCAGTTCAAACAAACTACTAAATAGAAGTAACTCGAAGCCTGGCTCTTCAGTCGGTAGAATAATTGTTTAAAAGTAATACATGGCTCTACACTACACCTGTGCCAATGCAGCCAAGAATGAGAACGTGATTAACTGCTCAATTTTGTTGCTTCAGTACTGATATGCGCAATCTAATACTAAAGAAAAATGTTTCAGTAAAGGAAACAACGCTGCAAGGACACAAATAAAATATCCCAAAAAAGACTCAAATAGACAAAGCTGATAAGCTAACTAACAAACAAAGTACCTGCGTTGCTGTGAGGTAAACTCATGGAGCTGCTGCAATCACCTGTATAAAATAATGTAGCCCATAGATCAATACTCTGCCTTTCACGCCACTTCTGCACAGCATTTCTCATATAAAGCACGCAGAGCAACTCTGGTAAAATGGTGGTGAGATGGAAAATGAGAACGCTTGTCCAAAGTATGCAACAACATTCTAGAGCGGTCATTCTCAACTGTGCTAATGGAGCACACATCTTTGGCTAAAAGTATGCAACGGCATGTGTTATTTTTTTGTGCCTGCGCGCACGATGGATATGGAGTTAACACTGTAAAATGCGTCTTTAATAGACGACTGAGTGAGTTTCACTTTCGGTTTCGGGAGGGAGGGACAAAAGTGCGTGTCATTCAAACACAAGCCAAAAATAAGAGTTCTTAGAAAATGCAATGTACAAAATAGTTGTTTTTTCTCGATTACACTGTTTTTGTGATCGTTAGGAGCTGAAATTGAAATCGCGATCAAAATCCGATTAATTGCACAGCCTTATCTGAGACCCACTCCAACACCTCACATGGTCCTTTATATCGCCGCTGCAGTTTAGGGCATACTCTTCATCTCTTTGCCTTATTCCGTACTCAAACCATTTCCCCCACGGAATAGTACTGGAAATAAACTCGAAAATCACAACCCGCCTTCTGCTTCCCTGATGCCTTGGCCTGATGCCTGCCCATGGCCCCCACAGCGGTGGACAGAGTATCGGCCAACCCTGACACCAATCACTGACTGATACAAATTGGTCTAGGTCTAAATCAAACACGACATCCATAGGAAGTACAATTTCTTGACCAAACAAAACCTTGTAAGGAATAAATCCCGTGCTCGCATGCACACTACTGCGGTAGGCCATCAGGACATACGGTAGCAGATTATCCCAATTTAACTGGTTCTCAACTACAAAGAGGGAAAGCATGGCCAGCAATGTGCGGTCAAAGCGCCCTACTAAACCGTCCGATTGAGGGCTGTAGGCAGAGTTTCTAGTTTTGGGAATATAAAACAGTCTACACAAATCTTTAAATAAATTGGATTCAAAATTCCTACCCTGATCAGAATGTATGCTCCAAGGAGCACCAAAACGGCACACACAATCCTCTGACAAATTTTTAGCGATGGAGTGGGCCTCCGGGTTGGGAAGAGCAAATGCCTCTGTTAATTTTGAGAAATTGTCCCCCATGACTAAAATATATTTACTGCCCTTCGGGGTCTCTGGAAGGAGACCCAGAATTTCTACCATTATCCGTTCATACGGTCGCGAGGTGACCGATGTGTTCAGGAGTGCCTTAGGTCATTGCCCCTGGGCTGTCCTAGATCCACACACCACACACTCCCTACATCACTGTTTAACGTCCCCAAACCACCCCGGCCAGTAAAAGCGTTTTTTGACCTTTCCCTGGAGCTTCTGTATCCCTAGATTTCCCCCGGTCTTTGAACTATGGAGCATCAATAGCACAGCTGGTACCATGCTCTTAGGTAATATGACCCTTGAAGCAGCATCAGCATTAGCTGGGGGGATACGCACCAACCTACCCCCCTGCACCTGAAGCTGGGGCATACCTCAGAACTGGGTTTTGCTGTCACAATATACTCCCCCACTCCCCTCTCTGTCCTTTTCCTTGCTCTAAATGAAAAGGTTAACCTCTTCATCGTCCCGTTGGGCCAGGGCCAAATCATCCCCCACAACCTCTGCTAACCTGCCCCCCACCAACTCCTCAACCTGCCTTACTGCAACCACCGGGGTCCTGCTTTACTGAGGGCATAGGCGCCCGCTCCCGCTCTGACAGAAATGCTGGCATTCTTGACATGGCATCAGCATTAGCATGCTGCTTACCCGGCCAATGGATTATTGTATAATGGAAATTAGCCAACTGTTCCAACCACCTAGCCAGTTGGCCGTCCAGCCCCTTAAAATTATGCAACCAACGCAGGGAGTTATGGTTTGTATCCTTTCCCAACAAATAATGCATAAAATAATTTGTAAATTTTACCATCCCCAACAACTCCTTCCCGGTTGTAGCGTACCTACGCTCCTGTTTAGTTAAAATCCGACTAGAATATGCCACAACACACTCAAATACCCCCTCTTCCTGGGATATACTGCCCCTACCCCTTCATTGCTTGTGTCCGAATTTAAAATAAATGTTTCATGGGGGTCTGGATATGACATCACAGGGGATGAGAGTAAGCAAGCCTTTAACTTAAGTCCTGCTGGCAGTTTTCCCCATTGAAATCGCCTCCAATTTTCTGTAAGTTGGTGGAGTGGCCGAGCTATTTTTGCAAACCCTCTCACAAACAATCTATATAATACGAAGCTCACAAAGCTCCTAAATTCACTTCATCTAGACGTAGAAGATGCTCCTGGAAATCATGGCTAAAAACAATTATGTCATCTAGATAAACAAGACAGGTAGTCCACTGTGAATCAGCTAACACCACATCCATCAATCTCTGAAAGGTGCTGGGAGCCACAGAGACCAAAACTCAATACACTGAATTTGAGCAGAACCTGCTGTGTAGAAAATGCTGTTTTCGGGCTATATAACAGGTCAACCTTGACCTGCCGGTAACCAGGTCTGATTTTGGTTGTCTAGCGCATCATCGATGGAAGCGTGGGGGTAGGCATCTTTCTCTGTAACATCATTCAGCCCCCTATAATCGACACAAAATTGTAGACTCCCATCCTTCTTTTGCACTAGGATGACTGGGGCTGCCCAGGGACTACTTGAAGGCCTTTTATGATTGAGCATCTGCTTAACCTGATCACCGGTCCTCTGTTGCAAATTTTAATGGGTTTTGCATTACCGGTGTTAATTTGATGCATTGTCAAATGGGCCCACCCCAAATCAGTGTCCCCGGTGCTAAACACAGATGCGTGTCAGTGGAGCAACTCCCGAACAGATTGGAGATTTTTTCTTGTCATATATTGTAAAAAAGACAGTTCAATCACAACTGAAAATATGCTTCATTGTGTGTGAATAGAGGTGAAGAAATGTATTAGTTTTTGTTGCGGCAAAGTGTCAGTTCCGTTTCATAGGTAAAACATTTGGTGGCGGCGGGGGGGGGGGGTGTTGTTTGGACAGACCATATACGGTCTATGGGGCAGACCTAAAGGAAACACTGTCTATATAGCCTTGCTGATAAACATGGTATGGAGGTCTTTTCTCCTTAAGAACAGACATCTTTTTGTTTTGTCTGAGAGATCCAAATCCCCTTTTCACCACAGGCCAGTTCCTGTCTTTCTTTCTCTCAGAGATTCTTGGTTCTTAGTGTCAGTTTCTATTCTGTGGGACCTTTACTTCCCTCTTCCTTTCTGGGGTTTATATGAGAGTTTCCTGCTCACTATCTCTTTCTCTCTAACTATCCATCTCTCTCTCTCACTCGCTCTCTTCATTACTTTCCCACTGGCCTATGACTTACTGGAGTGGGTTAAAAGTGTGTTTTGTTTGGAACTCTTTGACTGCAGCTGGACACTATTGTGGAGGAAAGACGAGAAGACAGAGCATGAGAATTCTGAAACATTGTTTCATGTAACAGGTTTGGCCACACGGCATTGACGTTCATCTGTCACTGGAGCTACTCTGCAATACCTCACACTGACACCTCATTATTGTCTTGCATGGTTTGGGTGTGAAATTGCTTGGACTGCACTACATGGGCTCAAAATCTATTTCTTATTTCATACTCTTTTGTTATGAATCCTTTGGCCTCCGGCAGAATCTCTCCCTCTTCTGTCGTGCGATATCTTACTCCTCAGAAAACAGAACTCTGTGTTCAAGTGTGTATCAGATCACATCTCTGAGACAATAGGCTTATGTGATATACCCTATACAGGAATGTCTATACACATGTCTGGTATGCTTTCTATCAGCTGTCCATCCTGCTCTACAGAGGAAATGGAATACCCTGCAAACACAAATGAGCCATTGGGACTAGAGGTCGATCGATTATGATTTTTCAAGGCCAATACCGTTTAACGATTAGCGGAAGACCAAAAAAACTAGTACCGATTAATCGACCAATTATTGTAATTTTTTTTTTTGGGGGGGGAAATAATGACATGCTTAAATGTTTTCTCACAAATAAGAAACTTGACTTTCCCTGGTTCTACTTCATTGTAATAGTCCCACACTTGGTACTCGTCTCTTCTCTGCCATCTGAAATTGATGAAACTGTCCAATTAATGACAGTAAATAAATATACAGTAGAAACCCAAAGCCCTGAATTAACAAGAATACTAATGAGGTTAGGAGAAAAACATATCCTATATTTTATAGTTCAGGTTATGAACATGGTGAGAGCTGAATATGCGCTACCATTGGTTGTTATTTTAAATATGTTTTTGTCATATTTAGGCTATTTATGCAATAAAGCATATTTTAATAATGGGCATAGTACGATTTGTATTTAATAAAACTTTACCTTTTACATCTGTTTTGTAAAACAAACCCTTGAGTTTTTCTTCAAACATTTAGTCTGTGCATTTTGATAGTTGTTTTTTAATTAACCAATCGGATTCTGTGCTGCACAATGGGAGTAAAGGCACAGATATCCGACGTAATTTCCAGGAGCACTTGATAAATATCTGGTTTCAAAATCAATACAGAAATATGACTAGAGCCTGACCGATATATTCGTTGACCGATATTATCGGTGAATATTTTGCAGTTTACAGATATATTTGTATTGGTGATATTTCCACCGATAACGACCGATATATCTCATCTAATCTACAAGTGTCTCCTAGGCAAAACCCCATTTTACCTAAGATCATTAATTCCCAGAGCAACACCTTCTCTCAATCTGCATTCAAGCTGTCTGTATTGTACAGCGCCAAGCGACTGTATTTACCAACCTACCTCGTTGTATCGACATCTGTTGCACTACTTGTACAAATGCCTAATTGTTTGACCTGCACACTGTATTATTTATTATAGATTCATTGTTCTTATTTTCAATTTTTACTATTCATTGTACTCTCCTTGTCTCGTAATTTTATGTGTAACTACTTGTTGTCTTTACCTCTACGCTTTTATCTTGGCCAGGTCGCTGTCTCAAATGAGAAAATAAATAAATAAAATATATTTGTTTGCAATTCCTTATTTGTCCAGAATGCTCAAGTCACCGAATATAGACTTGAGCATTACAAGAAGACATTATCTTAAAGCTACACTGTGTATTTCTTTGAGTTGATTCTTAGCAAAAACCCCTTTGTTCTTTCAAAGATATGTGCTCATTCATGTGTAATTACTTCCACCTAATAATCAAAGCATTTTCGTAAGCGTAGAATCTTCCATTCACAATACCTACAATGATGCCTCTCGAATTGCGGCAGCCATGTTACGCCTCCATCTTTAAAATACATTAGCCAAAGAGGGACATACCTAGAAATTCAAGCACAGCCTTTCGCGCTTTTACACTAGTGGCACCGTGACGAATGTCAGGGGGAGATTACTCACGACTGCCTGCAAATTTCAAAGTCTGTTGAAGATGTAAGATTATGCCTATTCTCGAGGACATGTAATAGCAGCGCTGGCTCAAGCTGTACATAAGGCAAGAACGTTTCAAAATAATAGCGCTCGTGGTTCATTGCAATAATTATTGTTTATTCATTGCATAGGTAATGTCCATGTTCATGTTTTGCTAAAATTAGTATTCTGTTGGAATAAAACAGACTCTAGTGAATGTTTTTCAAATGTAATTGTGTTTTCACATGAGACACTGACAATTTATTCAATCAAATTGTGTGTAAAACATATTTGTTACTTTTATTAATAAAACATGTTAAATTATCATTTTTGCTATCACCCGCTCTTATTGTTTCTTTACATACAATAATTGCATTTGGTTACAATTCACATGCTGTGTAGTGAATTAACAATTATTATTGCAATGAATCAAAACTAGCGCTATTGTTTTGAAAGAAAAAACGAATATCCAGGTTCACGTTGCTTTTATAATAACGCGAGGGGCTTCAGTTGCTTGTGATATACAATTTCACCACTTGATGGGAGCAGATCCTACTCAATGCAGCTTTAAAAAGATTAAAATAGTGGCGAAGGAAGAGCTGCTCATAACAACTGCTTGTAAAGGTGAGTTAATAACCAGCTTTCCGGCGTATGAGTCACACAAAATGCACAAAAACTTTACATTGCATAAACAGGCTATTTGGGTTATAAGCTAGATAGACGCTATAGCCATATTTAGGTACTGAGTATTAACTACTGTACCGTAGCTAGCTACTGAAGTCAAATTGTTTCTGAATATGCATTTTTAATAAAAAGCCTGCAGTGTTTACTACTCCAGCTCTGGCATAAAAATGTTTTCCAAAACTTGAGAATGTCAACACCTGCGTTTCACCATTTCCATGACATGTACTTTGTCTAGCTATGTAACTAACGTTAGCTCTCTGGGACTGGTAGCACGCTATTATAATGAATAGAAACCTAGCAATAACAGAGAGCACCGCAGTTTTGGGGCAAAACCATTAACCTTTGAAAGGTTGTTGAGATAAATACCTTTCTTCTTTGTTGTGTGTTGTCGAATTAATATTGTTTCTCCAGTCAGGAGAAAGCTATTATGAGAAGGTATATGACCGATTTCGGCAAAGTAAGCGAACCATTTAAATGACAACCCAGCAAGCTGCCAGCCTGTGCACAAGCTAGCCTAATGTGATAAGCAGCAGTACGCACGTCATATTATTATGCTAGCCAATACCAACAGGATTTATTTAATGAATATATTGGTAATTGTTTAGAGATCGCACATTGAATGGTTACTTTGAGGGTGACCAGCGCAATACTTCATTTCAATGTTTGGATTTGATTAGAAAGCAATGTCTTTTAATTATATTTGCAAATAAGTTATTTATTTTCATTATATTAAGTAAAGGAACACTTCTAAATGTATCTTATTTTCTATTTTACCTGCAGCATTTTTACGTGCGCATGATAGACTGTGCATAATTAGGTCTGCAGTAGACTCACGACCAGCAGATCAAATGACTGAATGGAAGTAACGCCAAGAATCCTGGCTCTGAAGTTTTTAAAAGGAATTGTTCAAAAGTAATATGAATCGCATAATACACCTGCGCTAAATGAAACAAAACGAGACTGTGGAAATTTACATTAATCTAATACTGAATATTAGTTTCAGTAAACAACACTGCAAGGACACAAATAAAAATATCCTAAATAACATTCAGAAACAGACAAAGCTGATAAGCTAACTAACGAACAAATTAGCTGAGTTGATTTGAGGTAAGCCTACGGAGCAGCAGCAATCACCTGCTTTTATTGTAAAGTAATCTGCTAGCAATTGTTAAGTTCCTCAGAAAAGCGCTTATGGTTTCCTTCTACAAAATACAAAATAATAAAATTAGCATGACTCTCACAATTTTTTAAGACCTTGCAAAATTAGATTTTAGATTTTTTAAGACAATTTTAGGCCTTAAATTCTGGAAAATGAAATCAAGACTATTTAAGACTTTAAGGACCTGCAGGTACCCTGCTTGAGTGTCTTTGGAGTCTGGTTTTAAGCACAATCCATGCAGGAAACTGTAGATTTTTCATTTCAGCTATAGTAACAGAAAAAGTTGTATCGGTATAGGCACATTTTTCCCACTCAAAATCTGTATCGGATTCAAAAATCTCATATCGGTCGGGCTCTAAATATGACGGTGAATGTGACAGTGAATAAAAACCTGCCTCTGCTGGACTAGAGCTATTGAAGACTGACTGATTCAGTGCACTACATCATACTGTATATAGTTTATATTTTGCTGTTGTTATTTATCAGAACTTATAGAACTTAACATAATATTTTATTTCCAGTTTTGTTCAAAGTTATATTTATGAAGCTATTAAGTCTATTAATACTGGTAACTTTTTTGTTGTTGTTTTGTTTTGTTCAAAGAACTTTAAGTTTCATATTTATTTTTCAGAACTTAATATATTTTGATGTTCCATTGTTCTGTTGTGACAATAACACAAACAGATTTATTTTTAAACTGCATAATCATATTATTTTAGTGAGGACTCGTAAATAACTACAAAGCACTAATGTTAGAGAAATCTGTTTGTTTTGATACTCGTTTCTGGATTAAAAAAAAAATATATATATATATATATTGTAATATCTGATTTTTAAATCACCAAATATTTAATCGGTATCAGCCTTAAACATCCTTTATCGGTTGGGCTCTAACCTCTACCCACTATTCTAGACAAATATTAACCACGAGAAGCTAACAAGTGATTATGCGACTGATTTTAATTTATCAGTTTTCATGCTAGCTACAAACTTACCCTGGCTTCTCTGCATTCACAACTTCCTCCAGACTTGAGATGCTGCAGCTTGGGACAGGTGGACTGTAGCTGAGCTGGCTGCATGCAGTTTCCATGCAATTTGCTATCTAATTGTAACACTAGAGGATGTGGTCTCTCTCCAAAAAAAGTATTAGCCATAATCGGTGAACAAAAATGCAGATTAATAATTATTTAGAAAACTCATAATCGGCCACAATTAATTAGCCTACCTCTAATTGGGACTAGGGATCAACAGATATGGATTTTTTTGTGTAAATGCTGTTACAGATGTTTTTCCATCAGCCTTAGCCGATGACGGATACAGGCTGCTGAATTTCTTGAGCTGATATTTGGGGCTGATACTGCTTTTGCTCGCTCAATTTGTCATAAAAATTACACGATGATAACAAATGTGACAAGTCTCAATATAAAAAAGGAACATTTATTGAACTAAAATTTTTTTTTTAACAAATAAGTAAAAACAGGTAAGGTAGAACAAGGGGCGGTGCATGGTCTTCAGGTGAACTGCAGCGTCTCCAGCAACACAGAGCTGCCTCTGTGGACGCCTGTCTGTAAATAATGCCGGGAAAATTGATCTAAAAATGCAAATGCCGGCTGATAAAATTGGTCTATCACTAATGGGACATCCTGAATGTGCAGAGGCTCTGTCAAGGGTGCCCAGATGTTCTCAGGATGTTGACAGTTTGCTGGGTTGTGCACCATTTTGTCAATGCTAATTCTGTACAATGCACATAAGTCCACTTAAACCACATTATTTTGATCTGTTTGCATGAGTTGAGCTGCTAACTGCTTGACCTAAAAAATACACAGAAGAAAGACTGATTAAATCCAGAGATTTTATTTTTAGCTCTGTCTCTTTGGCGTGTCTTGACTCATTCTAATAACCTGGCAGGATCCACAAATTAAAATGTGTGTGGCTTTTGATATTTTAGGATCTGATCTTAGACATGGGTTATGTCATGTCTCTGGCTGTCGTAACTGGCCACAGGTCACTGGATCAGTGGTCAGTCCTTTGCACCAGTTGAATGACTGGATGATGTAATGATGGAAGCAGAGGGCTGTCCATACAACCTGACAATAAGACACTCATTTGCACCTTCTCACTGTCTCTTGTAGAGATCGACCGATTATGATTTTTCAAGACTGATACTGATTAATCAACCGATTATTAAATTTTTTTGGGGGGGAAATAATGACATTACAACAATACTGAAAGAACAAACTTTTAATAACTTCTTAATATAATACACAAAATAGTTTCAAATCTCAAATAAATCAAAGTATTTAAATTTGATCAAACAAAATGCCAAACAAATTGCAAAAAACATAGTAGGCATAGTACGATTTGTATTTGATAAAATTAAATATGTTTTATAAAATTAACCCTTTTGCCCACAGATTAGTTTTGCCCACAGATTAGTTTTGCCTCAAACATTTAGTCTGTGCATTTGATAGTTGTCCTTTTGTTAACCAATCGGTTTTGGTGCTGCACAACGTGAGTACAGATATCCGACGTAATTTCCAGAAGCACTTGATAAATATATCTGGTTTCAAAATCAATACAGAAATATGAAAATGAATGTAAATATAACAAAAGCAGTAATTGAGAAACGTGGGATTTCGTTTTTAACTACAGAATTATTCTCTTGCGCGAGGAATCCGAATAGCCTGTTCTCTCTCTTCGCCACCATCTGATAGTGATGGGACAACCAACTGTTTTACGCGAGTCGGTTCAACCGGACGGTTGTTAGTTGGTGTACACTTGTTAGTAGTGTGAGACACTAGCCAGGATATCCTGATAGGCTACAGTATTGTGGCATAGTATCAGACAACGTATTCACAGCAAGTAACATCTCAAAACCTTCATATTTATTAATGAAGCCTCAGCCTTGTATAATGCCATTACATCGCCATTGAAAATAAAGTAATGAAATGTCACTGGCTACAGAAACCTCAAATTACACTAACTTGTAATTATACAACAGTACAGAGTATTACTGACACTTTTTAGAGATAAATAAAGTAGGCTACTTGCTTTGCCGGAACATGGGGAATAGGTATTTTGTAGGCCTATAGCAAAACTAAACTGAGTGTTAGTTACTATATACTATAACTATTTAAATACAATGTAAGCAAATTAAATATTGTGATGTAGAGCATCCTGGGACATCCTGGCACTTCCCTGCACTCTCCCTGTCATCATTTGTGCTACAACTATCTTCAACCTGAATAAACAAATCATTTTAAAGTAGAGGTTGATCGATTATGATTTTTTTTCAAGGCCGATACCGATTAACAATTATTGGAAGACCAAAAAAGCTGATACCGATTAATCGACAGATTATTATGATTTTTTGGGGGGAAATAATTACATTACAAATAGGGATGGGACGATTACCGGTTTCACGGTAAACCACAATAAAATGTCCGTACGGTTAGTATTACCGTTTAAAATTTAATTTTCATTAAAACCGTCTTTGATTACCGTGGTTTTGAAAACTCACGGTAAATCCTGTCCAGCCAGAATCAGTCTGACGCAGGTGCGCGCATGCAACTTTGTTTTTTGCACGAGAAG
>JACXGM010009530.1:6352-27549 GCA_016801145.1 Umbra pygmaea
TTGGGAAGTCCCTAATTAAGACAAAATTATCAGGTAAATGGAGTTAATTTCTTTACAGTGACCTATAAAACAAATAGAAAGAGTAAAGAACATATCAATCATGGTCACCAGTAAGATATGAACTCCATTTACCTGATCATTTTGTCTCAAATAGGCACTTCCCAAAACTTGTGAACTCATCAAGTAACTAAAAAGTACTGCTAAAAGTAACTATACCCAACACTGATCTCAACAAACCAGCAGCAGCCGTGTTCTCAACAAAACCGTCCTGCAAATGCAGAGGGAAATAATTGCCTCGATCAGAGAGGTGGCTAAAGAGTTAAAAGATATCAAGACTGTTCTGTCTGATATCAACAGCACAATGAGAGAATTTCTGAATAAATAGTATTATGTTTCCATACCTTTGTTATTCTTCACAAACGACTCTTCACTCCCAAACGCTGGCGCACCGCAGCAGTATTTGGCTCAAATGCCTGGGGATGGGTGTCAGGGTTAGGGCCAACACAGCATCGGTGTCAGGGGTAAAGCTAAATTTTTAAGCTGTGCCACATTGTGTAGCACAGCACATGCTAGCACAACTTGGCACACCTTTTTAAGAGTGTACAATAACCTCCCTCCAGTGCTGTCGAGGCAGCGCCGTCTGCCCTTAAACAGCCTGATGATGCGCTCCACTAAAGTGCGAGCTTGGCTGTGGCACATGTTGTAGTGCCTTTCCTCTGCACTCTGTGGGTTAAGGAAAGGCGTAAGCAGCCACTGCTTGAGGGGATATCCACTGTAGGATAGGATAGTGAAGGGTTAAGACATTGAAGTACAGTAAAAATGTGAAGTATGTATATTAATCAAACGTACCTACCGTAGCCATCATGCACTGCACCAGCCTCGAGTCTGCGCCCAACACTGCTGTGTCTTAAAATGAATGAGTCATGGGGTTGACTTAGGCCACCGAGCTACTACATTAGTGAGCAACATGTCTGCATCACAAACTATTTGGACATTGATCAGATGAAAATGCATTTGATTAATGAAGGCATTTTCATTCTCATTTGGTGCCATTATGGCAACATGAGTGCAGTCAATAGCACCGATTACATTTCGGAAACCGGACATAACTGCAAATTGTGCTTTTGTTTGCCTGTTCACCCGCCGTGTACGGAAACTTTATGTTATTTTGCGACAAACCTATTAAGCCTACTAACACGTCGGACATAACCCGGCTAAGGGTTGGCTGAGATATCCCAGACCTCTGGAAAGTGCCAGTCACCAGTAATCCTACTTTTGAAGTGGGACTGGCACGGCGTGGTTTTTCCGAGTGCTGCTCTGTAATGCTGGTCCCAAAAGAGCGCAGAGGTCCAACAGGACAGCCCGAGAAAGTCGAACCAGCTCATAAGCCAATTGTCTTCTTGCTCATAAGCCAAGACTTCTTGCTGTCTAAAGATGCGTTCTCTCCGAATACTTCCATTTGCCAAATCTTCTAACAGCGCATGATCAGCCATTGTGCATCATTACACATTGTGATTGCATCATGGCTTTTTATAACCATCCATTTGATTGTATCTGATAAGCTACAGATGTCTGTATTTATCTAATTCTAAATATTGAAATAGTTCTCCACAAATGGAATATCTTGCAGCTTTCAAAATGGTTACACATGATGGAACACATTTAATAATGAAACTAACTAAAAGCATGTACATGTACACCATAATTCCTTAGCTGATGACGACATTTATGCTATGAAATCAACTTTTCCCAGTTGACAATAAAGACATCTATCTATCTATCTAATCTAATCTAATCTACTTTATATCTGCTCTGCCAGATGGACATATTGACAAGAATATCAGTTTAAAACATGATTTTGTTCTGGTTACCGTATTATTTATGGGGATGAATTACATAACATGCCAATATAATTACAGAACATATTTGAGTTTTCTGTAAGTTTTCAGTTTTTCAATTTTGTTTACACAATGGTCTGCAGTTTGAGACAGTTTCACGTGTTTCATTTCTCATTTCACCCATTTTTGTGCATATGCCTGGGTCAGAGTTTCCATGAAGGACCACACATTTTCCCATCAAGTTTGCTTTTGATAAATCCCAAATTTTGCGTAGAGAGCGGCATACGACTTCTTTTGTGTGTACGCCACGTTTATAAATGAGGCCCCCGGTCACTAGTGTTTATTAATGATGTGACAGAAGCAGCCGGATGAATTCTGAAGTATACAGGGATATATTTTATCTGCTCAGATTTAGCCTAATTCAACGTAGTTGATTGGACGACGCTTCACTTTACAGATGGATATGACCCAAAACATACTGCAAAAGCAACCTAGGATTTTTTTTAGCAAAAAAGTAAAATCTTCGGCAATGGCCGAGTCAATCAACTGATTTCAATCCAATCAATCATTTCATGCATTTCACTTCCTGTTGACAAAACTTAAGGAAGAAAGACCCAGGAACAAACAACTGAAGACAGCTGCAGTAAAGGCCTGGCAAAGCTTCACAAATGAGGAAACCCAGCGTTTCGTGATGTCCATGTGTTCCAGAGTTCAAGCAGTCGTTGGTTGTAAAGGATTCTCAAAAAAGTATTGAATAAAATGAACATTTTATTGACGATTGTGTCAATTTGTCCAATTACAATTGAGCCCCTGAAATAAGGGGACTGTGTATGAAAATGGTTGCAATTCCTAAACCAGTGTTTTTCAACCCTCTCCTCGTTGTTTCACCGTTTAGCTGTAGCCACTGAACTAGCTCACCGTATTCATTAATTAAGGGCCTGATAATTAGCAGATAAGTTGAATCAGGTGTGCTAGCTCAGAAATAGACCAAATGCATGGAACAACTGGTGTTCCCCAATTGAAAAACACTGTCCTAAACGTTTATATAATATTTCTGTTCAACCCCTTGATTACAGCTAAAAGTCTGCACTTCAAGTGAACCTTAGTTATTTCATTTCAATTCCACTATGGCAGTAAAAAATTGTGTCAGTGTCCAAATATTTCCAGACCTAATTGTACATTCTCTTTCTCAATATATATTTTTATATTATTTTCCCCATTTTCTCCCCTCCCAATTGGTCTCGTCAAATTGTTTCCCACTAACCCTGCCAAGTCGGCAGCTCCGTAACCCCCTTGACAGATGCGGAATGGTGATGGGGGCTCACATTGTTCATTCAACCAAAAGTCGCCGAGCCGGCCGATTCTTTTTGCACTGCTTGTCCAACATGGAAGCCTTTAGTCAGGACATGTGTGGGACTCACCACTATACTTCTGCGATTGAACTTACAGGTGCCGATCTGCCCACAAGGAGTTGCTGGAGAGCGACGTGGCAAGGTAAATAATCTGACTTACCTATCCTAAATCCTGGGCAGTATCATCCCAATTTGCAAAGTCGGAGAAACCATTTCCAGGCTCGAACCACTGACTATCATGATGTAGTTTGTCCTGCAAGGCAGCAACTTAGACCACTACCCCACGCGAACGCCCTCAGTTTCTGTTTTAAATCAATACACAATGCAAAATAAGACCTAGGCTGTTGTATAAAATATAAAAGTCCAGTGGACTAAACTTTTGTTTTGCATTAGTCATTTGATTCAGACTAACTGGGGCTAGAGCAACAGCTCCAATGTCATCAACGAATTAACTGTAAAGTATTTTACAGAGTAACCAGCACTGAGACCCATTCTATAGCACAGTAATGAGCCAACGAATGTGGACGAAGTGAGTGCTGTCTTCTCCAGACTAATGTAAACTATTCTGGATCAAGCATGTACCGTTTATATCATTATAGCAGCGATACTGGAAGTGATCGCAATACCCAGGATGAGATCTTATATATTGGCAGCATTTCTCTTCAGTTCGTTCCCACAGCATGTTGTTGGATCTATATGCGCCACTAACTACCACCAACCATTGCTGGCACTGGCAGACCTTTGTCTAGATTTATATTGACGGTAAACAGAGGGAGGTTCCTAGGTTGCATGTTAATGAGAAGTAAAGCGGTTGGAGCATATAGAGGGCCCAGTTATATAAACACCAATATCAATGCCAAACCACCCAGCCCCGCTAACATTTCATTAAGACACCAACTCCAGATTTATTATTTACTGTATGTAAAGTCAACTAAAACGCCAAAAGGGCTTTCGGTTATATCTGAATGTGTTTATTTTCAGCCAACATGATGAAATCGTAAGCACAATGGACGTGGTTGCTCTTCATCAACGCCATCCCCAGACCCTCCCTTGACTGAGTTGGATTCAACAACAGTGCCAACTGAAGCAAATTTTATCAAACACAGCAGTAATATAAAGAATATTAAGTTACAATTTATGAATTCTAAAATATATTGGGTTTGACAATACACACCGTTTTGATTGTAATCAACCAGATCATCAGTCACTCAGAAACAAACAGACACAAGGACACATATTTCATGGTAGCTATATGAGCCTGTGTATTATTTTGTTGGTTAGGGGATTGATTTTGTTACATGGAAAAGACCCAACCATCTACCTTTCATATTCTGCCAAAATTGCCTGTGCATATCCTCAGACAAGTTAAACATTAAATCTAGCAGACTTGTGATTTACTGGAGACTGTGAGTCCAAGCACGACCATAGAGACTCTCTTAGGAAAACAAAAGAATGAAACCTCACAGATTCCATTCCGTGGTTTACCCCAAAATCCACAGACTTCTGGTGGCAAACTGATCCAAACCAGTCTTACACTACCCCCCCCACACACATGCGCACGCACGCACACAAACACATTTTGAGGGACTTCTGTACATTATCCTCAAATATATTTTCATACTAGACACTGACTCAACCAAAAAGCACAATAAAATAAAATAAAAAGTAACATTGAGGGCAAAGTTACTCTTAGCCCCACACCAAGCCTGTCATTATGAAAACTCCCTCCTGGCATTTTCAGCTGAAATGATCGTTTCACTCAGTCTGGATGCAGCAACATTAAAAACTTGCTCCTAACAGGAAGGCTTGGGCAAAGTCTTGTTCCTCTCTGCTATATTTAGATGTCAGTGTTTATAAATTGCATCCCTTTGCAAATGTGTTGACTCAAGCTAGGCCTTACTGGAGTCAGGCAGGCGAACCAGCAGCCCTTTCTCTAAAAGTCCTCGGGCGCTAATCCGGGGGGGTCAAGGGTCACCGTGGCAGCAGCCTGCCAGCCGGGGGAGGGCGGCAGGCTTTTAGCCGGCTGCATTCTTCCAGTCACAGAGGGGCAGCGTGGCCTAGATTCTGACACTCTTTAGAGCTAATGTCGTCTGTAGAATTTAACCATCTGAAGAGCAAGGACAGTGAGGGGCCACGCTGTCAACATCAAGCACTGCCGCCTTTTCCCCAATGTGACCCCCAAATCCCCATATTTAATGGTACAATCTGATCCGCCAATTACCTTTAATGGTACAGGCCAAACAAAAACATCACGCGTATTTCGTCTCTCTGATATTCATGCAGTTGGAGCTGAGAGTCCCGTTCCTTTGGCCTTCAGTATCTCTGATGATGTTTCCCGGATGAGACGAGAGACACTGACATGCTACTGTGTAGGTTAGCTCATAGATGACATCTGGAACTGGCTCAGCAATGATGTGGGTCCAATGAGCTCTGTGATCATTTAGCACGTCTTTAGCAGCACTTGTGACTGAGGGGTTGTGAGACTGACTCCCAGGAGCATCTGGCTTTGTAGTTATGCAAGGAGTCACCCCCTTCTGGGCCCGACAGCAGTCACGCCTCCACCAGCCAATTACACGTACATTTAAAAGCAAGTGAATTGAACAGATCCAAGATCTGCAAAGCCCCCCCAAACCCCTGCGCCGGAGTTTCTTTCCATGAAACGGTTCTCCCGGCCAGCCATCTCAACGCTCACTAACACTGGCCTGTTAACCGACCGGCTAATTCCAGCCAGATGGCACCTGCACTTCCCCTGATCCGCTGTGAATCACACGCATGAAACCCGGCGCTAACAGGGGGGCTAACCAGTGTCCTCTCCTCCATGACCTAAGCTGTGGAGGTCGAGCATGAGGAGACTCACTCAGGTGCTCGCTCCCATGAGGGTTTCTCGTGATAAATCAGGGGGACGTCCCGGACGCTATTCCACATCCCTTTGATCCAGCCTCTGCGGCAGTAAAAGTCTTTGAAGCTGCTTTAGCACTGTCCATGTTTTACATTGTCAAACTCCAAGCTGACTGCTTTTCTGAATAGAGGTGTCGTGGCCTTGATCTTAGGTCCTAAGTGACAAGGGGTTCTTGGCTACTGTGGTAGGCTTGGTGTTGAAGTACTGCCATTGTTTTATTCCGTTATTTTAACAGGTTTGTATGCTAAGAACACATTCTTATTTACAGTAATGACCGGTATTACAACCAGCAACCTTTTGTTTTCCGGCCAATGCTCTTCACTGCTAGGCTACCCTACGACCTTCTGTCTTTCCACAGGAAACACAGCCATGTATATTGCACTATACTGTAGCTATGGTAAGGTCCTTGTAGTTACCACCACAAAAGCAAGCGTAAATACACAGAACTGTTGTGTAGTCCAGTGTGTAGAGCAATGCTACACACTTCCTAGTATGGATATCCCGTAATAGAATGACTATAAATTGCCACAGGTTAACAGTTAGGCATGAGTTGAGGTATCAAGATCCCCACAGCTACTGTTGGAGTAAACAGCCATGAGGGCCTTTACGTTATCCTATCCAGATTATTAGCACATCCTGGAGACAAACACTGTCCTGTAGGTGAGCTGGGTAATGAGCAGTAAACAGGAATCCCTCCCAGTAGACAGGTACATGTCATTAGCCTTTGCTCTTTGATAACATACGCTTCCCCTGAGCAGGGACTTGTGAAATAGCATCCTGCCAAGGAACTTGCTAATATACCTTGTACCAACAGGAGTCCAAGGCCTGACAGTTGTACTGTAGTGGGTGAGTGTGACACGTGCGCTAATGAAGCACACTAACCACAATAGACCGTTTGGGTGTGTTGTGTGTGTGTGTTTGTGTGAATTGGGGGTCAATGAGGAGGAACTCAGCAGCAAGCCGCCTCATCATTAACCCCAGTGGAGAAATATCCCCTGCTGCCAGGCTGGTGTGAATACCCCCATTCTCACCTTGGACCATCTACAAATGCCAATGACCTGCTGGGTCACCACTTCACAAACACATGGGAAAGGAGAGGAGAAACAACTGTCCCAAATGTAAGGACGCCATTGGAGTAGAGAGATACAGTACATACGGCCGTATCCACCTCCATTCAGTTATGAGTCCTTCATGTTTTGATTGTTTAAATGAGCTTTTTTAAGGAATGACCACTAATGTTTTCACTGTTGAAATGGTACAGTAAAGGAGGGCTGTTGTGATTAACATTCCAGTACACCCAATGGTGTATATCCAACGTGTGCCAGTTTCACACACCATTTTTTTAACCAGCCAATCAAATGTCCACGATAGAGTATCTCATCCTGAGGGAGTCGTAGCTGTGGCCGTTCCTCAGTAGCCACCCTCAGAGTGGTCAAGGAAAGCATAAGCCAGGCACCTATCTCTGATCACTTGATTGCTGTTTTTAGAAACGTGATATCATGCTCCATGTGGCTCCACCTTTTCCTCTATACTGATAAGGCTGACGCTCACTGTTCCAGGGATTTTAAGTGCTGGAGAAGTGAGACACATAATGAGCGACATAAATGGCTGATAACACAGCAGCAACTGATCCAGAGGATGGGTAGGGTTAGCCCTGTGTGTTTATCAGAGCTCTGGTTCACTGGCTTTCAAAATTAGAAAGTGCTAAATTAGGCTCATTACATTGGTGGTCAAATATTGAGATGTTGTGTTTTTTTTTACATCAAAAAATCTTCTGGAATATTCCACTGCAATTAACGTTTGTCAAGTGATACATATGCTGGAATTTTAATGGGTTAGTATTTTTCTTTTAAATTACCAAATAAATTACCAAATAAATTCCCTTTTGTCTATATAAGGATAAAATATTTTACTTTAGTGCTTAATTGTCACAAAATACAAATGTCTAACCGAAAGTATACATCTGTTTCATTTGTTTTTACGTAATGCATTGTTTATTTTGAATTGTAAAGATTTTTTTCATGAGAAGTTGCATTTGGGATCTGATTTAATTACTTCTATTTCCCACAAGCTGTCGTCTACGGTCAATGTTTTGTACTCCTCTTCCCTTTGGAGCTGTCTGTGGGAAAAGCCATCCAGCTAGCAGGGTAGAGCACGGTTTGAAATGGGTAATTCAATTTCACTGTATTGCAGAGGGAGAGGAAGACAGTGAGTCCCAGGGAGGGAGGAGGAGTGGAGGGGAAGAGAGAGCGAGAAAGAGCATCTTGTCTGGCTCATATATAAAAAAATAAATGAAGTGTCACTTGACAAAATTGAGTCGACCCACTATGCCACCTATTGGTAATGTTATGTAATGGTTACATAGGCTAGTTAGGTTACTCTAAACCAGGGGTGTCAAACTGGTTCCACATAGGGCCTAGTGTCTACAGGTTTTCGCTAATACCTTGTACCTGACTGATTGATTAGGTGACTAATTGGTTAGGATCTATCACCTGGCAATCTGGGTCTTAATTGGGCACTAATTGAAAGGAAAGACCATAAACCAGCATGAACTAGGCCCACTGTGGAACCGGTTCGAGATCCCTGTTCTAAACCCTTTGCAACGTCATCATAAGAGGAATGTACTCATGTGAAAAAATGATTGGCACAATTTTTTCTATAATTTAGGGACCCTCCTCTTGCAAGTATAACAACACTGAGCCGTTTCCTAGAATTGTTTATGAGAAGATTGCATGAAAGAATATTATCCCAAAATACCTGGCTGGTGGTCTCTACCAAGAGGCCAGAACTTGTCTGCATTTGGATCTTACAGAAGTTCACATTAAAATACAACAATACATTATTTATTGGCCAAAAAAGTAACATTTTACAATTGACATTTTATTCTGCAGATTTCAGACATCCCATTGAAAACCTGTTTTTATATTGAAAAGGGTAGTCCATAAGTGAATGCCAAACACATCATAAGGATTAGGAAATATGTTTTCCAATTACAGTATTTAATTTGGAATGATGCTTGTATCCTTGCAAGGATTATTTTATATTTATAATTTAATATTTAAAATATAATTTGATAAATGTTCCACATTTTGGAAAATAACAACGCAATCTATTATTACTTTTGTATGTGTGTGGATATAGGAGTATCTAATGAATTAAGTGTTGTTTTTGTGTTGTACTTTTATTGGACAATGAGTCTGTAAATAAAGAAATATATTACCTGGGTTTGTTGTTTTATACAGCAGTTGTTGCTCCTCTTGATCAAGAATCTTTTTGAACGGGACTCTGTAGGCTAATTACAGTATGTGAATATATACAGAATATCCAATATTGGCATATTATTTATGACCCTGTTGTTGGCTGGATCAGTCAAAACAAAGGTGGATTATCTGATGTCCAAACACTCAATAAATGTAACTGACTCATATACACTTTCTTGATGTGTGTTTTTCCTCAGAGTTTTTATCTACTTTATTCAATTTTTGCTTTCTACTCTTTTTTTAATTTTTCTCTGTATTTCATGTTAATAAATGTTTTTATATGTTTGCATAACAGCACACAACTGTAAAAGAGACCCTGATCTCAGCTTGTTCTTCCCTGATAGAAATAAAAGTTGATAGATAATTGAGTACTAGCCAGAGTGTGGGCGGTCATGTTACAGCATGACTCTAGCTGTGCAGTAGCTGAGAGGATGTAGCTGGCCACTGTCAACAGTAACGCTGCCCTGTCCCTGAGTGTGGAAGAGCCCAGATAACAGGCAGCATGAAGGTGAGAGGTGCCATCAGAGCAGACAGGGCTGAGCCCCCAGCCTCACGCCACCAGGGTGTTACCTCTCCACCCATGTGCCCCTCCTCCCTGCCCCGCCACTATCTCCTGTGTCTCTTTTGAGCACAAGTGTAAAAACTGGGATGGTAAATAGGAAGCAGCCTTGTATAGATGCAGTGTGAGAAGTGTGTGTGTGTGTGTGTGTGTGTGTGTGTGTGTATGTATGACAAGAGAGATGCAGATCAAAGGAAGTTTTGATTTGAATTACCTCTCAGTGTGGTCACCTGAAGACGAGTAATATGGATCCAATATGTTCTATGACAAAAATTAACTTCCTGGTGCTGCAGAAAAATGCGTAACTGTTGAGTACATAAAGGTCTCTCCTCATCAAATATTTGCTACTGAATTGGGCTACACCAAAAACCATTAAAGAAGAAAATTAATACAAGTACACCCAGTCTTTTATGTGCATTTCTAATGATCAGGGCCTCAGCTGTTAACTTTGACAATATTTGATTGATAGCCAAGATTTGCAAGGACTGCTATGGCTGGAACACAGATAGATTACGCTGAGAGGAGTTCTGTTTGTATTGGCTCTTACTGCTCGTTGAAAGAAAGTATGACACAATACGTGTTTCCAAACACAGTTTTATGCACGTGAAAAATCACAGGTGTAATGGAGAAAGGATGTGTCTTAAATAAAGTACATTGTACGTTTAAAGGTATCATCGTGATTTGTAAATGTGTTACCATCTCCATGGAAACTGTAAATACAAAATTGTGTTTACAGTAGCTACTCTTCAGTGAGGTGAGGGAGTATAAAAATAAAATCCATTGTTCCATTACATAAATATTTTTAGTATTTGTTTACATATTATTTAAATAAAATTTTGTATTGATGCGTAATAGGCCCTAAGTCAATCATATACTATTTGTTAAAGGTATATGTAGTTTTCCAAAACAATAACAAAAGACGTACTTTGCATTAAAAGAGCAAACATCACTATACCTATATTATATATATATTTCTTAGTTGTGTACTACATTATCCAAAATGTTTCCACCAACTTTCAAACTCAGAGAAATTTGTAATATAATTCGAAGACACAGGACTTTCATTTTGTCTTCCGTCAATGGCGTCATATAACCTTTGACTGCTCTAGTTGCTCTAAGTTCCAGGGAACCGTCAAACATAACGTGAATAAAGTTAATTTTTTTAACAATATATTACTTTGTCAGTGAAAATTTTTTCTGCCGGAGAAGCTAGTTTGGAAGGATGTCATTAACGATGATAACAAAACCCATGATCCCATGCTATATCCCGACGTCATCCAAGTACATCTTTTGCTATTGTTTTGATTGAGCGACCCCTGGCGGCCAAAAACTACATATTGTACGTTTAAATAAGATGTTTTTGAATAGATTACCGGTAAAATTAGAAATGCTTTGTATCTGAAAATACACAACAGTGTACTGGCATCATTTTGGGACCAACTCAATGTAATTATGTGGATGAGAACAAAAGTTAAAATTCTGAATGATTTTGCCACAATAAAAAATTGCATGATTAATGCCTAAAAACATTACATTTCTGTTGCCCTACTCATCTGAAATAAAAATTAACTAATAGGTTATAAAAAAAGTATAATGTCCACTTTTTGGGCATTGATTAAATCTCAGAAGAACATTTTGAATGAACCAGTGTAAAACATTCACAGAACCTCCCTGTAACAAAAAAAAACCCTCACAGAACAATCAAAATGTCTAAAAATGCTTAAAATATAAGAAAATGAAATACGTCAGGAAATGTTTCGCTCCTTTCCTACACCCAATATTAAACCAAAGAAACATCTAACATGGGACCAAAAGTACTTGCTGGATATATACTATATTTATTTTACATATAACAGTATGCCCTAATGTTACACTAATAACACTAATAGCAATATATAATAAATAACATGATCATTATTGCTAAATGACACTAACCTTCCATTCTAACAGCCCTGTAATGAATATTTGATGACGAGTGGGGCCTAAAGATCTGGTCAATTCCCAATTTGATTGCCTTGTGAATATTTTAATGTTTTTAACATAATAAAAACACATTTTCCCACTCAATATCAAATAAAAAATTCTATAGTGAGTGCCAGAAAAGTTACAAGGTTAACTGTACAAAAAAGTAAACCAGTCATAAAATAATTTTGTTAACCCTGTGGTTCTGGCAAAATGTCCAATCTCGCCCATATACCATCATCCCAATCATCGATTGGCTAATTAATCTCATCTACTACCACTGGAACTACTCCTCAGGCATTTTGCTGTAACTGATCGGTTCTCAGTCAATTTACCCATTAAAATAATGGTATACAAAAATTACAATAAAATCCTTTTCTCATGTGAAGCTTAATGTGTTTGACATGTATTACGCTCAGTTTTTCTGGAGACAATTACCAGTAGGACAAGCCACCATTTCGTGAAAAATGAAGTTTTTGAGGGTTAAACTAGAGAGCCTGTGTATATGACAAGTACGTTAGAAGATATCCTGGGAAGAGGATATAGCCCATGTTCTGTGCCTGCCGCAAACAACAATAAAAGTTATTAATAAGTCATCAAAAGAAAACTCCTGACGTGCTGGGGAAGTTCTCTGATTAAAGGCAAACAAAATGAGCAGTTCAGTGTGTGCGTGTTTGTGTGTGTGCACGTTTGCACTTGTGAGTAAGTGTACGATGTGTGAGACAGAAAGAAAAAAGCAAGGAAGAGTAACACAACAGAGCAAACCAAGAAAACAATTCCTTGCCCATTTAAAGACAAAGGCCTGGGCGACCATTTCAAGCACTGACTAAATAAATGGGCCCAGTCACAGTCTGAAAAGGGGGTGAATAGAGCAAGGAAAAGGTGGATGGTATTTATTCTATTTCCCTGTGGAGACTGGTGTTCCCAGTAGGCTGTAATTGATTTAGATGGATCAGCTGTACGGGTTCCCACAGCCTGTGTCTGTTTGTTCTCCAAAAGCAGACCCCATTGAGAAGACTGACCCTCTTCACAAACAAGAGGGGTGAGAAAACAAAAACAACAACAAAACCTGTTGGAAGAGAGTGAAATGACCCATAAATCTGGGCCTTTCCTCTTTATAAGTTGATTGCGTTCCAGACCCACTCACCCACTGTCATTATTTGAAGTACCATACGTTTCAACGTTCGGAAATATTCACTGTCGCTTTGATTTAAATAATGAAAAAATGACAATCACTTTTATTGCTAATACTGTATATACCTGTATGTATTCACAGCGCTACACTTATTCCACAAATTCTTGTTACAACCATATTCCGAAATGTAGGAAATTTATTGTTATTTGCCTCAGAATTCTCCAAAAAATACCCCATAATGACAATGTGAAAGAAGTGTGTTTGAAATATGAGCAAATTTTTTTCAAATAAAAAATTGACAAATAAAAAAAACACATGTAAATCGGTATTCACAGCCTCTGCTCAATACTTTGTTGAAGCTCTATTGGCGGGAATAACAGCCTCAAGTCTTTTTGAGTATGATGCTACAAGCTTGGCACACCTATTTTTGGGCAGTTTCTCCCATTCTTCTTTGCAGGACCTCTCAAGCTCCATCAGGATGAATGGTTAACATCGGTACACAGCCAGTTTCAGATCTCTCCAGAGATGTTCAATCAGGATCAAGTCTGGACTCTGGCTGGGCCACTCAAGGACATTCACAGAGTTGTCCTGTAGCCACTCCTTTGTTATCTTGGCTGTGGGCTTAGGGTTGATTTCATTGTACTTTTTATATAATGACAATAAAGATTCTATCTGTCCTGTTGGAAGATGAACCTTTGCCCCAGTCTTTGGTCCAGAGCACTCTAGAGCAGGTTTTTAGCAAGGATGTCTTTGTACATTTCTCCATTCATCTTTCCCTTGATCCTGACTAGTCTCCCAGTTTCCTGCCACTGAAAATCATGCCCACAGCATGATGCTGCCACCATGCCTCATTGTAGGGATTATATTGGCCAGGTGATGAGTGGTGCCTGGTTTCCTCTAGACATGACCTTTGCCATTCAGGCCATAGAGTTCAATCTTTGTTTTATCAGCCCAGAGAATTTTGTTTCTCATGGTCCGAGAGTCCTTCAGGGGCCTTTTGGCAAACTCCAGGCGGGCTCTCATGTACCTTTTACTGAGGAGTGGCTTCCATCTGGCCACTCTACCATACAGGCCTGATTGGTGGAGTGCTGCAGAGATCTTGGTCACCTCCCTGACTAAGGCCCTTCTCCCCCAATCACTCAGTTTGTCTGGGCGGCCAGCTCTAGGAAGAGTCCTGGTGGTTCCAAACTTCTTCCATTTACGGATGATGGAGGCTCCTGTGATCATTGGGACCTTCAAGGCTGCAGATATTTTTCTGTACCGTTCCCCAGATCTGTGCCTTAATACAATCCTGTCTCTGATGTCTACAGACAATTCCTTGGACTTCATGGCTTGGTTTGTGCTCTGACAGGCATTGTTGACTGTGAGACCTTATAGAGACAAGTGTGTGCCTTTCAAAATCATGTCCAATCAACTCAGATCAGGCACCTGTGAATGACATCGCAGATGTATATATGCCCATTATAGACATTCCATTCAGCCGGATAGCCATGGACCTTGTGGGACCACTGCCCTGGTCAGACCAAGGGCATGAGTACATTCTGGTAGTGGTGGACTATGCCACTAAATTTCCGCACCATGGCTACAAGGAGCATTGATAAAGAATTGTTCCAGCTCTTCTGCCTCCCGTCCACCAGCTCATGACTAGCATGTACCATTCTCAGACGGACGGTCTGTGTGAATGCCTAAACAAAACCATCAAAAGCATGTTACGTCGGGGTGGTTCAGGAACAAATGGGGAACATATGGCAAAAGCCCAGGCAAACCAGGCCCGAGCATTCAGCCGAACAGCTCAGTCCAGGGGGTTCCGACCTGGGGACAAAGTGTTTTTGCTCATTCCAACCCCGGAGCATAAGCTTTTAGCGCAGTGGCAGGGACCCTATGAGGTCATGGAAAAAGTAGTCTGGGAGCGGTATTGTCACAGGGAGTTGGAGAAGAGGAACACAACGTGTTAAATACTGTGTATCAGCATAAAACTATCCGACAGGGAAGAGTTATGCTGCCATCGGAAGGGAGGCTCTGCCCATTAAATGGGCGCTGGACTACCTCAAATACTATCTCCTAGGATGGAGATTCACACTTGAGACCGACCATGCCTCCCTCACTTGGCTGGCCCACAAACGGGACAGCAACAGTAGGATAACAAGGTGGTTTCTTTCTCTGCAGCCCTTCCAGTTCAGAAGCAGGTCGCTCACACGGGAACGCGGACGCGTTATCCCGTCGGGACCAGCTGGTCCCATTTGGCCCATGCCCCTCTGGGTCGTTCCTGAGAGGGGAAGCATGTGGAAGCAGGAGGGACAGCGAACAGACAGCACCATCTATGGGGGAGAAACGCAACAAGGTACCCTTAATTAGAACAGCTGGTTTTAATAAGTGTTGTTCTTCACTCTGTCCTATTTAGGTGAAGCAGGCAGCGGGATGCTAAGAACCAGGAAGTTCGATTGTAGTTGTTATTCTATAGTGAGATATTTTTTGTATACATTAATTCTGACCTGCGTGCCAAGAACAGTTTGGGATGAATTGTGTTGGATGGAATCTAAAGGGTAAAGAAGCCCAGCAATACAACAATTTTATCAGACTCTAAAGAAGCCCAGCAATACAACAATTTTATCAGACTCTAAAGAAGCCCAGCAATACAACAATTTTATCAGACTCTAAAGAAGCCCAGCAATACAACAATTGTATCAGACTCTAAAGAAGCCCAGCAATACAACAATTGTATCAGACTCTAAAGAAGCCCAGCAATACAACAATTGTATCAGACTCTAAAGAAGCCCAGCAATACAACAATTGTATCAGACTCTAAAGAAGCCCAGCAATACAACAATTGTATCAGACTCTAAAGAAGCCCAGCAATACAACAATTGTATCAGACTCTTGCCTCTGCCTCATGACTTTCCCTGTCCTGTGATTAAATTTGAACAAAGGAACTGTCACATGTGGTATACGGGAGTATAATGACCCTTCTTTTTCAAGACCTCTGCAATTCGCCCTGGCATGCTGTCAATCAACTTCTGGGCCACATACTGCTAATGGCAGCCCATTCTTGCATAATCAATGCTTGAAGATTGACTACAAGTTCTCAATGGGATAAAGGTCTGAGGAGTTTTCTGTCTATGGACCAAAAATGTCAATGTTGGTCAATATGGCAACGTGCTCCATCATGCTGGAAAAGGCATTGGTTGCCACAAAACTGTTAATGGATGGTTGCTCTCGGAAGATGTGTTGGTACCATTCTTTATTCATTGCTGTGTTCTTATGAAAAATTGAGCTGAGAATCAACCCCACACATGAATGTTCTCAGGATGCTTTACTGTTGGCATGACACAGGACCGATGTTAGCACTCACCTTGTCTTCTCTGGACAAGGTGTTTTCTGGATGGCCCAGACAATTGGAAAGGGGATTCATCAGAGAAAATTATTTTACCCCAGTCCTCAGCAGTCCAATCCCTGTACCTTTTGCAGAATATCAGTTTATCCCTGATGTTTATCCTGGAGAGAATTGGCTTCTTTCCTGCCCTTCTTGACCCCAGGCCTTCCTCCAAAAGGATTTGCCTCACTGTGTGTGCAGATACACTCGCACCTGCCTGCAGCCATTCCTGAGCAAGCTTTGCACTGGTGGTGCCCCTATCCCAGAGCTGAATCAACTTTGAGAGATGGTCCTGGTGGTTGCTGGATTTTCTTGGGTGCCCTGAGGCCTTTTTTTTTTTTACAAAAATTGAACCTCTCTCCTTGAAGTTCTTGATTACTTTTTCAACTCAAGTCAAAAGTCTCTGTGTCATTCTGGACAGTTCTCTTTTGTGCAAATCCAACATTAAAACAATGATCCAGACTTCATACTTCCACCTCTGCCACATCTCCAGGCTCAGACCATCTCTGTCACACTCCAGCACTGAAACCCTAATCCATGCCCTCGTCACGTTGCTTCTGGACTACTGCAACTGTCTTCTTCTAAACGGTATCCCTTCAAAGCTCAAGAACAGACTCCAACTCGTTCAGAACTCTGCTGCTAGAATCCTCACTGGTACCAGATCATCTGAACACATCACACCTATCCTCATCAATCTACACTGTCTCCCTGTGCACTACCGCAGGAATTTAAGACTGTCCTCCTCACCTACAAAGCACTTAAAAATCTTGCACCCACTTACATTTCTGACATCCTACCAGGCTATGTCCCTTCCCGTTCCCTTCACTTGTCCTCGACTAGCCTCCTTGTCACCCCCTCATTCTGCCTCTCCACCATGGGGGCCAGGGCCTTCAGCTGTTCAGTACCAAGGCTATGGAATGCCCTCCTATCCCACATTATAAAGGCAGACACAGTCAATTCAGTTAAAATATTATTTAAGACCCACCTTTTTAAGAAGGCTTTAAATCTGTTGACTGCATGCATCATGTGTCCACCCCACCCCAGACACGCATTATTTACTGCTTTTGACTCCTCTTTGCACTTTTTAGATGTTGTCTAGTTGTTACATTTATTTATGTATTATTATTATTGTACTCTCTTTACATGCCGTCTCCTTAGCCCATGCTTCCTGCTGTTCTGTAATTAAAAAAAGACTAACGCCCCCTAATCTTGGTTAGAAAAATGTACGAACTCAATTTTGTATTGATACATTGGTCATGGGTCATTTAGCTGACAGCTCATATCCAGAGTACAGGGACATTCACCCGGAGCAACTTAGGGTAAAGTGCCTTGCCCAAGGACACAACGACAGTCAGCACAGTCGGAAATCAAACCAGCAACCTTCCGACTACAAGTCTGACTCCGTAACCATTGTGCCATCTGCACATTCAGCTATTTGCCCATTCCTTACCTTAAGCATGTATGAACAAACATTGTCAAAACAATTTCTGAACAATTTGTGTGTCCTAAATTGAATAAGGCTGTAAAAAAAGGCACATCCTGTAAACAAGCCCATTGGCAACCTACTGTACAGGGGCATCCAACCATGCTCATGTATAGATTGACTCCCACACTTAAACCCAGACAAGTCCTTGTGGCATGCTCAAGATCGTGGACAGCTTTTTAAAATGACTATTTATTTTTCCCAAGTATGGCTTTACGGTGTCTGAGAGCTCATTTATTCAATCAAGTCTATCTCCTCTTTCTCACACTCTGGCAGTAGGCAGCTGGCTAGTGGACAAAGGGCTGTGCACAGGTGTCTACTGAGGGAGAATTAAAGGAGATATAGCTTTTAATCTTTGTATTACAGCTATTTGAGCCGAGGCAACGCCTGTTTAGTTTTCCATACAGACTTGTGATTGAACACTGGGACTATTGCATTGGTTTGAGGGTGCATTAAAAAACGCATTACAACATCAATCACTGATGAATGTAGGGCTGCTGCAACAATGAAGGATTGTTGCTGGTGCTGTGAAATTCTGTATGTTTCATCGTCTTGTGCAATCAATGTTATTTCCCTCAACCGGATCCTTCAGTTTAGAACAAGGATGCCATATTGCTGGAGGGACATCCATCATTGTGCGGAAAGGTGGCTTTTATTTTAGTGCGGTACTTAAAATTCTGCCTGAATCCTTCTGGTTCAGTGCCTCACGCGCAGACAGTAGTGCTTTCTAGTGACCCACCAAGGTCATGCTGTCCTGGGAAAGTTAAGTTATCCATTTATATCAACAAATGATGCCGACCTCTGCGGAGTATATCAATATGCCCGGTGGCAGATGGCAGTGTTCCGTAACCCATATACGTCAAGCACTAGTCCCTAGGGGACCACGCATCTCTGGGTCATCAGTTGTCCTCACCAAACAGGATGAGAGAGACAGAAAGGAGAGGAAGAAAAAGATAGACGGGACCCTTGTTCCCCTTTAATCCCTCAAATTGAGCTAATATATTTTAGATTTGGACTTATGCAAATAGGGGGCTCTCTCCAACCCTGATTGGGCCAATAATAAGTCGCAGGGAATTCAATGAATACATTTTAGCAGCCATGTAGACTTTTTTTTGCAGTTTGTCTTTTTGACAGCTGGCAATGTTGTTTAGATATTTGTCATGAATGGTGACTCAATAACAAATTCATATTACTGTAAAATAATAGTAAAATGATAGCAGTTAAAAATAAAATTGCAGTTAAATCTAAATCAGTGAAAGTGTTTCATGCATATTTACATACATGACGTAGGAGCAATGTGTGTTTTAGTACACATCAGCTGCTTTATCAATCCATCCAATTCAGTGATCTCTGTGACTCAGCAATTAAGGTAGTCATCCCCTCCCATCTCTTAGAGCGGTTCTCACAGAGCCTCACACCTCTCCATCTGGACTGGCCCCTTACCAAATGTCAATCACAGCAGGGACCCTCATTTTTCAACCGCCATCAGGGACCCTCTTTAGAAGAATTTGGAGGTAAACAACTGCATTCTCTAAATTTGTAGTTCTTTTTTCAGCCCCACTTCTAGATTCACAAGAATGAAAATATGAAGAAGTGCTGAAATACACAACTATTTTACTAGTTTTACTAGTGTCAGAACTGATATAGACTAAATATGAATATACTTTACAGCACTGTTTAACTTCATCACACATGCATTCCATTTTGAAAACATGTTGTTGTGGCTTTTTGCCTGCGTAGTCAAATTTCCTTGATAGGAACTCACTGGAATCTTAATCAGATACTTTTTCCTGTAAATCTGTACATTAAATGGCCAGCCTATTATATTGATCATTGATGGTCCACTGCACAGGCCTAAAATGATCCATGAAATCAATTGTGTTTTAGAATAAAACGCAACCCATTAAAAATCTATGTTCAAGTTGGCTTAACTTGCCAAAATGTGTGTACTGTCAGAATCGGAATGTAATATTAAATGTCAGAATGAGAATATTATTTTGAATTTGAGAATCAGAATGTTATATGAAACACATGGACATTGGTATTTTAACAGAGCCACGACTCACTCCTGATAGATGTTGACCAAGTCTTTTTGGGGATGTTCGTCAGCAGGAGGCATCTGACAATATTGCAAATGCTAACCAGAGCACAGGGGTTTGTCTCCACCTTGTGTTTAGTGATGAACTAGACCAGCCAAGGATGAGCAATTGGAGGACCAAATTCCCAAAACACTAAAACCTTCTATGTAAACTTTGTGGTAATCGTGGTCATCCCTGAGCTAGCAAGGTGCAAGGAAAATATGTCAGCCTGCGCCTGAGCAAGGCACTTGATTGTAATTGCTCCAGCGTTGGGATTTATAATGGCTGGTGCCTGGCTTTGATCCCACGTTTTTAGGGCTGTTGAACACTAGAGTTTGTAGACCTTGCAATCAGTTGCCATTCATCTTAATTCAATCTCGAAATCAAGCTGAACGGCTAGCATTTTTGACATTTGTACTGTGAGCTGGCACAGGGGATTTGTATTTCTTGTGTGTGGACAAATCTTATTATCTACATGCAGTCTTTGCAGATAACTGCCCTGGGTAAACACAGTGAACACAAATCAGGAATTGGCTGAGATGTGCTAATTGGATATAGGGGCGGTTTCACAGACAAGGATTAAGTCTAGTCTTGGACTTAAAAGGCAAGATCAATGGACATTTCCATTCAGCTTGATTATTTTGTCCAGCATAATCAAAACATAAGGATATTAGGATTTATGTCACTGAACAGGTGGACCACTGAGCCGAAGGCCTTCCTAATGACATCAAAAATAATTTTAGAATTCTAACTTCAGCACATCACATGACCATGTTTTCAAAATTACAGAAAGTTTGATAAAAATAATTTTCTTGGAATAACTTTCTCATTTCAGATGAGACAAATAAGTTATGAATTACAGGGAGGGGGTGTTTAAGAAAGGCTATTTTTAGGCCAAAACGAATTGGATATTATGGTCTTGTTTCTATACAGCACAGCTATCCAACTGAGAAGGGTATTCCTGCACAACCGGAGGCTGCAGTTTTAGGATCCCAGGGGGGTATTGCACAAAACCAAGATAAGGGATTAAGCCGGGATATTCAAGTTATCCTGGATAAATTGAGTCTTCACTTGGTTGCACAAAAGCTGCTAGAAGTAAACCCGGCCAAGTAACCATGGATATTTATTATTTGCAGCTAGCCTGCTCCAGAGCAGGCTAACAGCCAGGCTAAGATAAATCCCGGAGCCTTGTGTTAAATCAGTTGTCGCTCTGATCCGAAATAAACGTTTTAAACATTCATACCACTGTATACTGAATGTG
>JACXGM010009531.1:0-14558 GCA_016801145.1 Umbra pygmaea
TGTGTACCGAATCCTGCCTATCCTGAGACCCACGAGAGTGCACCGATCCACGCCTGTCTGACTGCCACGCCCGTTCTATTACCTTCTGCCTTAATCAACTTGACCATTCTCTTTGCCTCCCCTATATATTACGGGGTATTGCCGGCTTAATAAATATTTCTAAGTGTGGATATCTGTCCAGGAGTCTTATTCGTTACACACTGCATGTGAGAAACATGGCTAAGTCAAATGAAGGGTTCAAAAAGTGAAGAGATTGTAGACCTTCACAAAAAGGGAACCAGATACAAAAAGATAGCACTGAATGTTCCCAGAAACACAGTTGGAAGCAGAGTTTGCAAGTTCAGAGTGAAGGGAACAGTGGTTACAATACCTGGACGGGGTAGAAAAAGGAAGCTATTAATGTCTGCAACCCGATTTCTGAGACAGCAGGTTGTGAAAAACCCTGGAGTGACTACAAAAGACCTGCAGCAAGACATGGTGGCAACAGGCACTGAGGTTTCAGTGAACACAGTACGGTTTCAATGCCAAAACTCCAAATCATACTCATATACCACTACTGACCCAAAAGCACAAGAAATATCAGCTCCAATATGCTCAAAGTCATATCAAGAAGCTAGAGGTCCTGAGATTCTGTTCTGTTCTTGTTTCTAATAAAATACTGGAACTTTTCTGCACGATAGACCAGCGGTATGTCTAGAGGAAGAAGAATAAAGCATACGCTGAAAAGAACACTTTGCCCACAGTCAAGCATGGTGGTGTCTCTGTAATGATCTGGAGCAGCTTTGTATCCTCTGGCGCAGGAAACCTGTAACCCCATAGAAAATCTCTCGTGGGATTTGAAGAAGGCAGTTGCAGCAAAGCAATCCTAAGATTATTACTGAACTGGAGGCCATTGCTCATGTGGAATGGGCTAAGATTCCTCAGGAACGCTGCCAGAGGCTGGTGTCTGCATCTCGTTTGCAGCAGGTCATAACAGCACAAGGGTGCTCTACTAGGTACCATGCTAAAGATGCTTGCCAATAGTGGTTCGGCTATTTTTGAGACTGGATAAATCATTCTCAGTTGCATTTGCAGTTGAATTTGGGGAAACCACTAGAATCTTTAATTAAACCTATTTCAATTGCTTTTGTTTGATTTTTTTCATTGAAACAGCTGAAAGTCTAATCACCCTAATTTGCAATGGGGGTTGAATAATTTTGATTGCAACTGTATGTTAAACACTGACACAATCACGTACTGACATCAAAACATCTCAAAAGCATCAAGTTCACCAGGGAGAAATCAACACAGGAGGAACTAAAACACGTAAAGAAAATGTAACTGTCTCAGCCCGCATATACCCTCAAGGGGGAGACTGTTACAAACAGTCCTTAATCTGCTTTCCTGGTTAATAAATGCTACAGTGTAAAAGCTAGTTTCCAATTCTACACATGACTTATTATTTCATATCGGCTGTGTTGGTTCCCTCTGCCCTGTGTATCTCAGATAGTACACTGTTAACCACAAAAAGGTCATTACTCATATTTTTTTGTAGAAAATTAATGCACTTAGAATGGAGTACAGTGATTTAATGGCACTCAAAGGTTTTGATTCAATGCTACAGGGACATTCAAAGTAATACTAACATTTCACATGAAAAAATAATTTGAGTTACATGTTTAGAGGATAGTGAGTGCAACACTTACACATGGGGCCACTACAAGTCACTCTGAATAAAATCTACTTCTAAATTACGTAAATGTTCAAGTCACACTTTCCATAACTGAGTGACTCAGCAGAAGTACAGGGTGGTGTTTGTGCCTATTATTAATTTAATTATCTTTGTTCTCTCTGTCAGTCAAATAATTACACGTCAGTGAAAGCGAATTGTTCTTCTCCAAGCAAAAAAATACCTTGTTTTGAATCAGTCATTACCGTATTCTTTGGCTCCTGTATTAACAGCAACCTTTGTAAAGATTTTGAGGGAACAACTTGACAGACTGACATTTCTAACTGAGGAATGTATTGTCTCATTGACAATGCTTTTCAGTTTAAAAAGCTCTAAATTGCCCACTTAACATTTGAATATACACCAGAAGTAATTCTCATCAAAGGAACTAAATCTGAATGGGAATGAGTAGCAAGAACATTCATCCTAATTAGTCAACAAGCGTAGGCATTTATTCGTTTATTTTTTACTCCTATTCATAGAAATAGAATGGATAGAAAGGCCATTAAACTGCATAGCGTGATCATTGGAATAGTACTCAGCAAAATGGTGATTGTTGTAACACACAAATTGTTTTACTGCGGAAGTAGGCCGCTAGATCTTTGCAATGGTACACATAAAAATGGCTGCCGCTCTGACCATTCTGCTACATTGATTTGAATTGGAATGTCCTTTCTATCCATTCGATTTCTATGCTCCTGTTATTATTCCTACTGTTCCCCTTTGAACTTTGGTTGCTGTCCTCAGCAGGTGCGGGATGATCGCAAATTGATCTTATGTTTCCTCCAATCACGTGACAGAGCTGGTCCGATTATTATCAAACTGCCTGTTAAAAATGGATGCCTTTTGTTAATTCACACAAATTTGAGGATAAACATTTCCCAAGTATACAACCACGATTGAAATCACAAGTGCTCGACCTACTATACACGCAAGGAGTCTGCGACATGACAAGGTAGCCTCATTTGATTATCCACAAGTCCACTCCAGGCAACACTGGATGACGTCGGACCCACGTGCATGCTGCGAACAGGACACAAACCCTGAAATACAACACTTACGTAAAATATTTAAATAGTAAAAATGCATGACAATGAAATGAGCCAACGGAAACGCACATCAGTCTCAGTCAGAGAACCCAATGAGTGAAACAGTCCCATTGTTAACAGTATGTATTTCCATTGTATAACCCCAAAACTGGGCCCTTGTCTGTCTGTTCACATTGTCACTTGAAAGGATAGCCAAATTGCAATCAAATGCCCATCCAAATGATTTGTTCTGGCTCTGGATAAGGGTAGAACCTAGACACAGTGTTTAACTATATGGGACTTGTGCCTACCTTTCCAAACATAAGTCTATTTCTATTTTTTACAGGTGTTGGCTTTGCTGTTTTTTATTTATTTAGTGCATATCACTTTTGTTTTTCAGTGTGACTACATAAGGGTTTCCAACCTGGAGTCTTGAGGCTTGTCCCGAGAGGTTTTAAATATGTTCATCCTAAACTAGAAACTTAATCAATTAGTCGGCTAATCAGTAAGTCCTTGACTAATTGAATCCAGTGTGCCGAGTAAGGTTTTTTATATTGAGGCCCATGTTGACTTTGATGGCTTCAGACTCTAAGATAAGAACTATATCGACCTGAGTATAGGGAAGCATTATGGTCTGGTATCAGGAAAAGACCATCAGGAATCTGCAGCGGATGTGTTCCGGTTGTTCCTTAGCAACAAGCCTTCATTGCCTTCATTGCTAAAGGCCACTCTGCTTGGTTTCTCTGGTTATACCATTAATGTCATTAATTTCCTCAAATCAAACTCAATTTTGAGAGATAATGAAAACTAACCAATGTCTTGTATACAGTCTCACGATGGAATAATCTGATGCTGCTATATTTTTATTCCTTTATCAGAACATTGTGGATTTATTTCCACAGTCATGACATAGTGTTGCTCTAATGAGGACGTACGTACCGATCTGTGAAATGGCACATACATTTACATCCGGTCATGTCAACTGTCACTACGAATGTAAATTAGACCCTGCAACATGCCTTGCCCACAGGACAATCACTGTCAGTTGTGAACATTCAAGTTTTCGTGAAATGGTTCCGCTAGACATAATCTACTGAGTGATGACAACAGACAGCTGCACAAGGATCTATGGTCCAGATGATGTGATAACTGCCAGCGATGTGGTGATGTCTGCCAGTCGACTAGCCCATCATACTCAAACATTCCAGCTGCCGTGTATCAACTCAAGTGTTTTCGTGTTAGGCTGCTGTCTAAACTGAGTCAGATTGTGACGGCTGTGCTCCATCTTCCATTAAAAACTAGTCTCCACCGATTACAGACAACTCTTCTAGGCCAAACCTGTGAATTTACTGCCTCCTACACACTCCTCTGCAGGTCGGAGGACATCTCATCCAATAAACATCTCAGCCAATAACATCGGCCCCATGGTTATAAGCTATTGGGCCGATGTGATGTTGAAGAACCAATAAGTCCTTAGTAACAGGTTCATAGGGGGGATTCACGTGGAAGTTCCTCACAGCGGAGTGTAGATGTGTAATGGCTATTGAGCTCCAGGGTGTAAAATCATCAGAAATAAATAATCTCTGAAAAGGGAATTTCCAAAGAGGGGTTTCCAAAGGTGGAAAAAAAATAATTTCATGCCGTGTCATTGCCGTCATCACTCTTAGTGCCGCGTTGGAGGATTTGTGATTCTTTTCATCCACAGGAATTACTCCCCATTGATCTCAGAGAATATAGAGCCAGGCAGAAGAATTACAAGGGTGGGAACTGTGATTACGGCGACAATTTACTTAACGAGGAGAAAACTTGAGAGAAAAAATGGCATTTAATGCTTTAACAAATTCTCTCTTTCAAATTGGCTTGTTATCTAAACCCAGGAACAAATCTCTTATTTGAAATAATAATTAAATGCTCCTTTAACAGTATTCTGCATTTTCAACCTGGCAGTATACTGTGTATTTTGTAAAAAGATTGCAGATCCTCTTAATAAAACTAAAGTACTGTATATATTTTAGAAAAGGCTCTTTGGATTTGTAGAGATCAAGTAGGTTCAGACCAGATATTCCATATTTCCCCTGGATCATTTTCTATTCCATCATTGGGATGTCACACAATTCAGTTTTTGTCACTGGAAATGGAAGCCAATCGCAATTTATTGTCAAAGAGACTCAACGTTATGATCAACATCTGAGTAATCTTTTATGGTCTTGATGTTGTGTGCCTGAATTTGTGACACCAAACATTACAGTATGTGGCTCTCACTGCTTTCTGTGCTTTTTCATTGATGACATAAACTTAAAAATCTCAGTAAAATCCATCAGACACAAACACAGGATTAGACAATGTTATGCTTAAAGTGCAAGATATCCAGTTCTGTGTATACATGTGTTACATACAATGCATAATGACGTGCTTTAACAATGCAAACACAGCAGACAAAAAATATTCTATACAAGTAACATTTATTTTGGCATGAAAGACTTAGAGATCTCAATAATTGGTCAGTACTAAATCCAAGTCTGGTGCAGAAAGCAATTTCCCTGACATTCTCTTGAGATTGCATTCACTGTAAATGCTGCGGATGTTGGCTCAAGGGTATTACCTTTAAAAGTCAAATTCAGGGCTTCTGTTGAATGTGTGCACTGTAAAAAAAACATTTGTTGTTCCAACTCACTAAAATGTGTTTCCCAGTTGCAATGACTTGGCAAACTCTATTGTTTCTTTTTTGATGGTTTGATATTTGTTCATCATGATCCATCACACCTTGTGGCACAAAAAGCTGGACAATATAAATACATGTATGTACATTTATTCTTCCAACATTTGTACAACATTGTGTAAAATCATCTATAAAATGTTAAATTACCCACAATACTCTACAAACATTCAGTGTTGTAGTTAATATAACTTGACATTTTTAGTCAACACAACTGTAATATTCCTTTATTTGATTTGACTTGGTTGTGTCATGTGTAAAAATTCGATTGAACAAATTGTTTATTGCTAACTGAACTTGATATTCATACATTTTATTTGATTTACAGTCAACTGAACTGAACATCAAATCAAACTGTTTTTTAATGGCATGTTTACACTGGCGAGTGTTTCCCTAAGGATTTTGGTTAACTGTGGCAGGGAACCGCAAACCCTCCTAGGAGGATAATTTAAACAGTTAAATGCATCAATCTGGTGCACTTTGTGGGGATAAGAGTCTAGATAGATAAATTAGATATGTTGTTAATTCCTACTAATACAAATGCCGTTAGCAACAGTGAACGCAGGGAAATGCTGCATGAGCTAACTTGGCTAGTCTACTAATCATGTTTACACTAATTCATATCAAATTGACAAAATGTTTGCTTCATTCTGAAACTGTGGTGGCCCTCCAAATTTATGCTAATTAATGGGAACCACTGCTGGCTGTTTTAACAAGAAATTGTCATCCAAATTGGTAAAAAAAACACATTTACTGTCAAGTCTTATATCACAGATTACCACAATTTAGAAAGATTTGCCAACTCATATTATTACTCAAATTATTATACTTCCACATAAATATATACTTTAAATACGTTTAGAAATGTCACACACCAACAAAAGAAATTCATATGAGTTTTATAATGCATGAAAAAACATTTGTTTTCCAGTGTGAAGGAACCACATTTGAACTTTGAACTTTTTTGGAATGCTAACAGATTTTAAAGTTATATGTTAATTTATTTTACCTTTAATTTATCATGCAACTTACAATTTTACAATTTTAATTTAATTAAATTTTTGGCGATCTGGAAAGCCATACTCCATATTCAATTAAAATAATACTCCGGGCAAGAACAAACAATCTGTACAGTAGATAATCTGCAGTTAGAAAGGCTCAAAATTGAAGACAGCACAGTTAAATATTAATGTAGGTACGTAAGTTAACAGAGGGTGGATTACGGTGACACATGGTAGGTGAAGGATTGGTGTGATCAGCGACTCTTCAGAATTAAAAAATAACATTTAAAAAATAACATTTACCTATGATATAACCATGTTAATGTAAACAGAAACTGTGTATTTCAAAGCCTCTTTAAAAACAATATTTGAAAATATGAAATAAGTTTAAAAAAGACCATTCAAATTACAACTCACATTTACAATTAAGTAATTTAGTAGAATGTTCCTATCCAGGTAATTTTTACCATCTTACCAAATTTAGAAATTAGTGATGTTATTTACAGAATTGCCTCAAACTCTAAAACATTAGGATATGAAAATAATTTGCGCTCATTAAATGCTGTACACTCAAGGCATATGAAAATACAATTCCAAGATGAATATGAGGCAAGACTGTCACAATTTATTTTTGGTTAATGGTACTTTATTAAAAGTCTAAAAAGTGTGGTTGCCTAATTTTTTTTATTGAGAAACAACCCACTGAGCAAAATTATTTGAAAGATGTCTTTTTAATGTCTATCAATGTCTTTACAAATTATTAAAAGCAACTGATAAACTGTCATGGTAGGACTCTATTTGACCAGATAAGTAAGTTTAAATCTAATTCTCATTTTTATTGACAACCTTGCTAAAATAAAAAAATACATTTAAATTCTAGACAAGAGAGGGCACAGAACAACATACAGTAAATATGGCAAAAATTTACATATACAGTAAATAGAAAAATAATCAGACAAATAAACCTTAAGTAAACAAAAATAATCATTAAATTACACTAAATATGATGAACGATATGAAACTGTATTAAATTACATGATACTGTGTAATTGAAAATAATGTATGTTTCAAAACATCTAAACTTTTAATAGAAATCCAAACAGCCAGACTGAAATATAACTTGCTGTAATCTACCCTGAATAACCTCTAAGAAGTAATTTAGAAAATGAGAGAAAGCATGAGAATTTCAAATCCCAGGTGAATACTCTGCCATTGTGGCACTGAAAATGAATTACGGTAACATCTTTCTCATGAAGAACAATCTCAATGATGTGGACAGTCATAATGGGATAGTTTATCCTAATCTCTAGCTCAAATTACTCATAGAAAGATCGCTCGACACACTTTAGTGGGTAATGAAGTTCATTTCATGTTTATTCACAGGGATCTCATGCAGTAGTTTCATTTGGACAGTGTATTTGGATTGTCCATGCAGATTCTCATGTCCTAACCTTAAAAATAGACAACAATAAAAATAGAATCGGAATCTAATATTTTGTTTGCATAAGGAGTCAATTACACTAGTCTTGGTATCTGTTGAAGATATTTCATGCTTTATTCCTGGGCATTATCTTGGGAATGAAGCTTAGCTATTCTCAATTAACAACTCTTGAATTTAACTTTGGTTTTAATTGCCCAGAAGCAAGAACTGTCCTATTAGTCTTTCCCCTCATTAAAGATACACCATTTCTACTGGTGTAATTTTAATCCACATTGTCTTGGAGAATCAGAAAAAAAAACTTTTCCTTTTAGTTAGATTAGAGTATTGGAATATAATACATTCAGTATGTTCAATAAGGTATGGAACGTAAAGCTGTAAACCTATGATATTTTATGAAACATTTGACGCGTCATCATTTTGATTGCCATTACAAAGGCAGGGGATAACAACATGTACCGGTAGTAATTAAAAAATCTTACACTATCCCTGAGTAATTGTTATAAATGCCCAAATATAAGTGAATTGATATGATATAACAGAAACAATGCAGAATATAAAGTGTTGAAATTACACTTTGGATCTACTCAACAGTGCTTTTATGTGACTAGAGCTAATGATGATGATGCCTGTAATTAGGGGTTTATTCTTCTCAAAGAAGGTTACAAGGAAACAGATCGTTTATATTTGAATGACAGTGTGTGTATTTTGAGCATGGTTCTTTAGCTTTATCAGACATGCAGTTGTTTCCCATGAATCATTGTATAATCTATCTCTCCACTTGTGTACAGTTCTATAATCTCCCATGACATTCAATAGTATCACCCAAGTGAATTAGTCTATGTTCATTGGATTTGAATAAATTGACAGGCCGGCCATGAAATGTATTTCCCAAGGGCGATACACAATTTGTTAAGCACGGTTGGGGTTGAGGCAGGATGGGATATGCAGGGTGAACTGATGATCTTGTTATGTCTACATTCAAGTGTATTTTCAAATAGGCTGCTGTCCAGATTATTTGTATTGTGATAAGAACACACTAATTTCTTTTCTCCATTCTTTGTTCTGTTTGTTTTCCAGATACACTAAAATGAAAACTGCCACAAATATCTACATCTTTAACCTGGCCTTAGCTGACGCGCTAGCCACCAGCACATTACCCTTTCAGAGTGTCAACTTCCTGATGGGTTCGTGGCCTTTTGGAGACACGCTCTGCAAAATTGTGTTATCCATCGACTACTACAACATGTTCACAAGTATCTTCACCTTGACAACCATGAGTATTGACCGCTACATTGCGGTGTGCCACCCCGTGAAAGCCTTAGATTTCCGCACGCCGCGAAACGCCAAGATTGTGAACGTGTGCAACTGGATCCTGTCTTCTGCCATTGGCCTTCCGGTTATGTTCACTGCCTTAACTACCGTAACTGATAATGGCAAGTATGACAGTACGTTTCACCAGGTTACATTTCTTTGATTATTAAATCAGTAGCATATCTCTAATGTCAGTACACCTCAGGAGAAAATACGCAAATGTTTTTTGAATCCATTTAATTCCCTTCAGGCAATCCAATATGCCATACTTGGCAGTGTTACTCATGGTCTGAGTCATGGAGAAAAATAGACGATCACACATTGCTGGAAATACTGGCTCTCAAACTCAGTTTGTTGATTGGACACTGAAGGGGAGATTAGTCCTTGGTATCTCCAAAATGATATTCAAAAAACAACATGTAGGTTAACATGTGACATGCAGTCCTTATGTAAAATTGGATTCATCATAGCAAAATGACGCATTATTGTTTGTGTATGTGTGATTCATTTAGTTTTGAAATTAATCATAAAAATCTCCTTTGATCTCAGTATTGGTTGGAGTTTAATATACTGTATTATATTAAAGTCTCATCTGATAGAAGCTTATGGAATACAGTCGTTTTTAACAGCCAAGAACATAGCTGACGTTTATTGCTAGCAATATGAGAAATGTTTCCAGTCTTATATTGCTTTAGCTACCTGTGTAACAGACTGTTAATGAAACGATTGATGTTCAGTCATGCAACATTGGTTCAACTCTGTCTTGTTGTCAATTTCCACATTCTCAGAAATAGTCGACTGCACTTTGGTCTTCCCCCACCCCCCTTGGTACTGGGAGAATCTTCTGAAGATCTGCGTCTTCATCTTTGCCTTCATTATCCCTGTGCTCATTATCACCATTTGCTATGGGCTGATGATCCTGCGTCTGAAGAGCGTGCGCATGTTGTCTGGCTCAAAGGAGAAGGACCGTAACATGCGGCGAATTACGCGCATGGTCTTGGTTGTGGTGGCTGTTTTCATTATTTGCTGGACACCCATCCACATGTACGTCATCATCAAAGCCCTGGTGGACATCCCCAACTCCCTGCTACAGTCTGTCACTTGGCACTTGTGCATCGCTCTGGGCTACACCAACAGCTGCCTGAACCCGGTCCTCTACGCCTTCCTGGATGAGAACTTCAAGCGCTGCTTCCGCGAGTTCTGCATCCCCAGTCCGTCCGTGCTGGAGCTTCAGACTTCGTCCCGTACCCGCCACCATCACCAGCAAAACCAGCGCGAGCAGCACTCCAGCGCCAACACGGTGGAAAGATCCAATCAGCAGGTATGACTAGGTATGGAGATGTCATCATTGGACTCACGTTGCCAGCCTAATGAGGACATGAACTCAGAAATCACCCAGGTAACCACAGTGCTCTGATACAAATCTCTGACACGTGATGCAACAAGATGCTAATGTATAAAGTGGACAAATTACTGGTCACACAATCACTTCTTTTTGGTGAGGATGGGAGGTGTTTGATTGTGGAATGGCTTTCTGTCAAGTGGCATAATTGAAATGTTTAACTTTGGGCAAAAAACTGAAATGTTGACACATCAAACATTGGTGTATGGGACCATTCTAGAGAGCTATTCCAGAGAAACTAATGGGATAATGTTCTGTTTGTGTTTAGCAACATTCACATTTAGTAGCTCTTCTTTCAGAGCACTTGGTTAAACATACAATTTCCAGACGATTAGTTAGATAATCCGGCAATTTGAAAAAGTACAAACCGGCCACCCAACTGCTTGATTGACTTTGATTAACAGCTGAGGGAGGTGGCTGGAGATGTGTACAGGAACAACTGCCAAATTGATAGACAGAAACTATCCATTAGTTAGATCAAGATTTTAATTTGAACCTTGTTTTAAAAAGACATTGTTGTCGACAGTGGCTATCAGAATGTGTCATTTAATAGTCCGAAAGTGTACGTAGCCTCTATTTCACATTACTAGCAGCTTTAAATGTATACTACTGCTACTTTCAAGCACTGCATGTTCTGTGCTAAATTGTGAGTATTGGATTTGTATCTACTGTAATTGCTTTTACTCTAGCCCTGCAGAATATTTCAACTATTTCAAATGTATTTTATGATTACATTTAGTTATCCTCAGATAATACACTTTCATTTTTACCAGGGCTTGCTTGGCTGACAACTTGCACACCTACAAAATGTGCCACCAACGGGATAATGCTTCTTTGTTAATGATCAGTGGCTGAAATATTCAGTGACATTTCGACAATAGTGCAAGAGATTAGTAAAAAAATGTTCACTTTGATATACAAGCATGAAATTTGTTACACTGGTTGTGTAATGACGTTCACTCTATTAAACAAAACCTTCCTTAACACATTGAATTTAGCTCTGACAGAAATGGTGGCCATCTTGAAAAAATGGCCGCCATGTTGAATTTTTGGGTGACCAATGCCTTTTTCCCAAAAAGTCACCCTTAGAGAGTAGCTGTACCAAATTTTGTGCTTTCATACCAATTTGGACGATTCTCTTGAAATATGCCAATAATCTACTGCACTACAATGAGTGTTTGCAGATAATATTTTAACCATTGGATTATGGCTGACCCGTTTTTAAGTACTTCTATAATAAATGCATTGTATTTGAACTGTATTTTTACATAATTGTGATTGTATCAATAAAATCAAATATACTGTACAAAGCTTATGTTGAGATGTGTTTAAGAGGATTGAAATACCTTAAATTCCTTAAAATGCATTTGTATCCAGAGTATCTGAGTTGTGGCTGGGTGTTAGAAGTAAATATTCTTGCGTGAGAGAGTATACAATATTTTAATATGTTAAAATATTAGGTTTAATTTCAATCATTTTAATGATTTTACAAATTATGTATAGATATGTCTGACCAACAAACTATGTTGCAAGCCTCTGTTAACTGTATATTATAGTCATATTACTTTATACTGTGTTTCTTCTAGGAACAGGAAAATTTCAAAATATAAATTTTGTTTTAGTTTGTCTGTATTAACACTTCGCTAATCAAAATTGCATTGACAAAATTTGTCTTAAAATTATGGACGATTTCCATATTTCCATTGTGAACATTTTGTGGTGTGTTCTTTGTAAATTATTGTTGTTTATTTGAAACTGAATATGTGACTTTAACTCAATATATGTGATGTACAGTACATTATATCATTACTCAAGTTTAAGATTTTTTTTATATATGCATGACACAACATTTAACATAACATTGTTAATTTGCTAATTTTATTTAAAGAAAATCTTCAATTTCCAACTGTTGATGTATAATTAATGTTTTTTATAAGTACTCAAATAAATTATTAATGATCAAGCTTTGTAGTCTAGTGTTCTTTTATTAATTCAATGTTACTGATGTGGTCAAATAATTCACTGATTTGTAACCTTTTTTTAAAATTTGCTCAAAACTTTAGAGGCTAAGAATAACTTGGTCATAAAACATGGCACTGATTCGCCTGGGATGTCAAAAGTACTCCTGCTGGACTGACAGTCTTAATGCATAAATATGGATTTTATCAACAAGCTATAAACGCTGTATGCGATACCAATAAGCAACGCAGCTGATGATAACTCACCCAACCATTGGTCTTAGGGGAAATTTATTTCTCCAGTACAAAAATTGCACCTGTATGTATGGAATAGGAATGCATAAGCACCCTTGATGATAAGGTTACTCAGAGATTCATAATGTTAGTCAGTATATACAGCATATTTTACCATTTGGAAAACCCTTAAAATGTGTTCTCATGAATAATAATACTAAATAAAATAAAAATGTGGAAATGTATATCCATCCCATAATTGCCTATTAATGTGAAGCTTTCTAGTCCCCTTGAAGATGTCCTACAAAAACATACATTTTCACTGTCTTTCTTGGTTTTGATGTACATGTATATGGTGGTTGTATCTGGTTGAGAATGTTTATGAGAAGTACAGCACAGTTTTGATGTTTTCATGTTCCATTCTCAAAGTGGTACTATAATTGCAGTTCACATGAAGACTACATCAATGCACATTGAGTATATTGTCATCAGTTTGAAAGATGTGGTCAAAATAGGCCTACATTGATTTTTGTAAGGCTGGAAATATTAATGTGTAATGTTAGGGTTGGCCATATTATGTTATAGCATGGTACACTGCAGACCTTATAATTACACCTGTCAAGTCTGAAAGTAATTAGGAAGTGGAGTCAATTAACTTATTTAATTAAAATGCGATTGCTTTGTGATGGGAAGAAGCGATGTTTTGGAGTTGGAAGCTGTGTGATATGGGTAATAAATGATGGTTCATCAAACTGTCACAGTAGCTCAAATAAACTATAAACTGTGGTGAAATGAATTAATGATTTGTTTTCTCAGGATTTATGACTGCATTATTTATTATGAAGATTTATGAAACAAGTTAACAACTTTTTTCTAAGATTGTGTCAGACAATGTATGAATTGATGTCTGGAAACAGGCTGTAATCACCCAGGGACTGGCTAACATCAACTTATTCTAGTTTGTTGTGATTAATAAACATACAATTGCAAGCCAATCTGTGTCACCACCTGTCTATACAGTCACATTTCACGTCATCCTTCTAGAAGTTACTGTTTTGCTAAGACATGACCAAATAACCACTTAACTTCATTGAGAAGAAATCTGACTTTTGTTACTGAAGTAGACTACTTGCTAAAGGAGACATGAGAATATTGGCCAACTGCCATCCGCAGAATGTAACAATTTGCTCTATTACTGCCTCAATGCCGGCTATTGAAACAAGACATATTTTTCGGGGGAACATTGCAGCAATACAGACGGACACAAATGATAGCCCTTTAACACAGCATTTTTACACCAGCGTTTTACTACTGGTGCATAGATCTTTGCATAGGTCCTGGTACTTAACACAAACAAAACAGTAGAGGTTGTGGTGAGATTGAAGACTCCACTGTTCTGCAATATTAATAAAATTCGAATTATCTCCCATCTCAGTGGGAGAATACATCACACTGATCACAAAGAATGCACACCATCCAATGTACAAATCCGATGTACAAATGACAAATATTTTAATCTTGGGGGTCCGCGTGGTGTAGTGTGCCAAGTCGTTGCATTGCAGGAACATCTACGTCATGATAGTGGTTCGAGCCTGACTGTGGGTTCTCTGACTTTCCCCAGAACTCCTGCACGAGGCAGCACAAAAGCGCTGCTATAAATCGGATTATCTATCCTGCCACTTGGCTCTCCAGTGACTCCTTGTGTTCAGATCAGGCGCCTGTAAATTCAATCGCTGAAGTATGTGGACATAAGCTGTGT
>JACXGM010009531.1:14658-27542 GCA_016801145.1 Umbra pygmaea
AGGCTGATTTCGCGCATTTAAAGGCAGATTGCGTCACAGCAGTGCTACGAAGGCTGTCTCATTTCAAACTTTGCACCCTTCGAAGGCCGCATTTGAAGGTCGATTGCGTCACACCAGTACTACGAAGGCTGTCTCAAATCAAAAGCCCGATTCACACCAGATCAGGCAAAAAGTCCCCGTACGGCATCGTAATGCAGACACACTTGTACACTGCAATCAACATCGTAATCAATCTTCCGTATCTACGAGATGGTGGGCAACATTGCCTTCGAAGGATGCAGCCTTCACATTGAGACACAGCTATTGTCATCCCATGCATGATCTGACTATAGGCTTCAGATTAGCAGTGCGAAAATAATTGGCGGTTGGGCAACGTGGCCCCTCACTATCCGACAGATCTGCCCAAGGAGTTGCAGAGCTGCAGACAATTCAGGGTTAGTGAGAATTGGGAAGAGAGGAAAACGGGCAAAAAAACTAAAAAAAATAGTCTATACTTTCAATATTTTAGTCTATTCCAACCAATCTCTCTCTACATACTGTAATAGTAGAGTCCATCACAATATTATGTAGAGTCTGCACCTCTATTACAGGCTCTTCTGCCCCTTACAGAGGTAAGCTACAGACAATGAGCTACCACTATACCGATAGATTTCAGCAACATTTTTTAGTCTGCTCAAGCACAGTTCGGGATGAGATGTAATTGTACTGTGTAAACCTGCGGGTCTCTCTCGAATTTCGCGACCTCTGGTAGCGCACAAGACAACCTTTAGGACATGGAAAGAGATAGTTCTAAGTTACACTGAATTCCACCATACTTTCCTTCAGTCCTCACAATACACATAACTTACCTTAGCTGTCATCATAGCACTATTTTTGTCAACATCTCAGAGCATGGGAAGTGCACGCGCTGACACAACCCATTGAAGAATAGCTGTGGAGTTTCTTCATATTCTTTAATAGGCCTACTGTGTAAATAAGTAATCACTCTTACCATTCAGATTTTAACAACTATTCCACAACTAGTTCCGTACTTTGAGTGTGCATGGTGGTGAAGAGAAGAAAAACATGTAATTTGAAGCATCCGTCTCATTTTCACAGTACATATAGTGGCTGAGGACATTTTAGCCCACCGCTCGAATGCGTGAGGGAACACTAGCCAACCGTATTTACATGAGTGATAGAAAGTGGGAGATAAGATGCTCTCTGTGTTTAGGACATCCTAAAGAGACGAATAGCAGGGCCTGATGGCAGTGTCAGTGCACAATGCATGTGAACAAAGTCTGCTATAAAATGAGAAAGTACAGTGAATGAATGTTCCGTAGAGTGGGATTTACCCATTACAAAATTGGGAGTGGCGGTACACTGCAAACAGCACATTTTGGTAGGAATTGAACAAATTTCTCTTAGTCCTGAACATTGACAGTTTGAATGTGACTGGGGATATTGCAGCTGCTAGCAACTCAGACTGGTTTTCACTCCGTTTAATGAAGGTTTTCCTATCTGAGACAAAGGTAATGAAGACACTGCAAAGTGGGACTGAGTAGAGGTAATGCAAGAGCTGGACTAGATTGCAGTTAATTGTAGTGCATCTGAAAGCTGTAAAAGAAATTCATTGTAATCTGGGAGTGTTTTGCATATAGGTGACAGGCTGCATAATACTGATCGACTGGGATAGATGTAGGGGAAGCCAAGCTTTGGTACGAGTGCCAGTAAATTTACAAGCATTTGTTTAATGAGCATTTATAATCCGTTCATAGCAGATTGTTTCATGGGCCTCAGGTACCTTTTAGCCCAAGGCCCCCTAATGGTCAGAGGCCCCTGGGTCCAGCCCCCATTCGCCCTGTTCATAATACGGCTCTGCATGTAGCAGCCCATGGGCAGCACCAATCAGTCATTTTCTGTGAAGATTCTAGAAGGTTCAACATGAGCCTTGTAAAATATGCATATCCACTTCCTAGTTAAGATGAGATCTTGGACTGTCTTGACAGTGATTAGTGGTTTTCCACTTTAACGTTAGCCAGTAGGTACTTTATTTGACATAATGTATGCAGTCAGAGCAGTCGTGTCCTTTTCAAACAAGGCTCCCCAGCGATCTGAGAACCCAAGGTTGCTGAGTCGACTGATCAGGCTGAGAAGATTGATGGTGTCAAATGTTTTGACCAGGTAAACAAAACAGTCGGACAGTGCTGCTTGTTATCTATAGATTCATAAAGTGTCTGGATTTATTTAGCACCTTCAGCATTGCGGAGGTTCATTTAGTGTTTATCCAGACACTTTGTGCTGGCGAGGCCATTTCCACTGAGAACAGACACACAGGAAGGACATACTGACTCACAAGACACCACCGTAAACAAGCTTCAGAACCCGACCGGTTCATACTCGCAAATGTAGATATCCTATTGTAAGAACAAGATAAACACCCAGTGGGCTCCCGGTAAAAAAATAATAATTAAAAACAAGGACTCATGTTGGCCATGTTAGACAAACTACCCCTTAGGGAAGGAGGTGAAGGAGTGAAATATGTTTTAATCAAAGTGAAAAAATAAGTCAAGACAACCTTTACCTGATTGTTTGTCAAATCTGTTCTATTTCCAGCGTACAGGCACCTACAGTGTACAGGCTCATACAGGGACGTGCACAGACATTTGGAGGGGCTATTACTCTAACATGAAAAAATGGAAGCCCCCCGCAATCACTTTCTTTCTCATACAAGCTCAAAAAAGCGATCAATATTTTTAATCCTTTATTTAATTTGAGAATTTGCTTTGAGGAGAAGGTTTTTTTGAAGGTGATTGGGTACACTACACAATAAAAAACGGCTGTGTTAAATCAACACCTTAAGTGTTAAATTAACACTCTCAGTGTTTATATAGGTCCAAATCGACACTGAAGAGTGTTAATTTAACACTTAGGGTGTTGATTTAACACAGCCGTTTTTACTGTGTAGAGCTAATTTAGGATTGCTTTTACACTGTATGTTTAATAAGAAACCTTCTTAAAGGTGCTATTTGTAGAAGTTTGAGCCGTAACATTGGAACTACATTCTCGTTCAAGTGACCATCTTACAAACTCTGTAAAGACAGAATTTCTTGATAAGTTTTTTTTTAAGCATGTATATGGGATAATAATTATGATTCCCTATCCAATGTATAGCCTATAATGCATCTTTATCAAAGTCAGACGGTGTGCAACTCTTGACAAGTACTGTGGAAGCAAAATGTCGTCATGCCCTCATTGCTATTCCTGTTCAAAACCTTAGTAACATCATGACTAACCTTAACCTTGGGAGAACTTCTGAGGTGTACGGTTGGTCAAATGGTGTACTGTATATAGACCAAACTCTGCATGCCCCTATTCATGATCCTGGACCACATTCATTGACTCCTCAGCTGGTCAGGGGGCATGTATTCCTACAGTAATTGTCAACGTGTGTGGCGGCTAGTTGAGTATGTCGCGAGTTATTGTTCTTTATCTCTTCTCCACTTCTCTTCGCCCACATAATCTCCCCTCCAGCCTCTGTCCTAAAGTCTCCCAGCCTTTCATTATTTTCCAGCAATAGCCAGGTAGACAGCTTGGTGTCTCTACAGCTCCATTACCACACTACCCCAGGGACAGGTGAATATGGCCTACCAATCACAGAAGGCAGCACAGCAGGGTACCTGGCATACTTTGCCTAGATGAATATGTATTGTGGCTTCTAGCCTTCATAGGTCGACATGGAAAACCAACACAGTTAACTCCTGCACTAGCCCTTCATCCTCCCACTGTTCTTAATAACAAAATCTATACTGCAATGTGAACAGGCCTGGGCGCCCGGCGCCTTTACCCTAAGGTGCATAAATCACTGCTTATTGGTGTGTTTATGCCCAATGGTCCTCCTCTACCCCCTCAGACAGGCAGAATCACAATTAAGCTCCACAAATTTGACCAGATCACCACTTCATTGTGGCCTGTCCTGTGATTTGCTAGCACCCTCCCCCGTTGCGTTTGGAACCAGGCAACAACACAGAGTGGGACACAAATAGTTGTCATACAAGCGTACAACAGACAGGATGGAAATGAGAAGGATTTGGTTTTCTGCACGTTCTCCACCCCACAAGACCTCCCAGAGTAGTGGCGATGTGGGCCTGACATGCACAGATAAGAGAGCTATTCTGCTGCCAAAACACATGCCTCTTCGAAGCCAATCAGAGACACAGTGAACCAATTTTATTTGGAAAAAATATATATGTGCAGTCGTGGTCAAAAGTTTTGAAAATGACACAAATACTACACCGTGTTCCAAATTATTATGCAAAGTGTCATATACATTAACTATTTTCTTTTTCAATCAAACTCATAGATGGTATTGTGTCTCCGGGCTCTTTGGATCACTGAAATCAATTTCACACACCTGTGATAATTAGTATGCCAGGTGAGCCCAAGTAAAGGAAAACTACTTAAGAAGGATGTTCCACATTATTAAGCAGGCCACAGGTTTCAAGCAATATGGAAAAGAAAAAGGATCTCTCTGCCATTGGAAAACTTGAAATTATGCAATGCCTCAGACAAGGTATGAAAACATTAGATACTTCACAAAAACTTAAGCGTGATCATCGTACTGTGAAGAGATTTGTGGCTGATTCAGGTCATAGATGGGTTCGTGCAGATAAAGGCATAATGAGGAATGTTTCTGCCAGACAAATTCATTGGATTAAGAGAGCAGCTACTAAATTGTCATTACAAAGCAGCAAACAAGTATTTGAAGCTGCTTGTGCCTCTGGAGTCCCGCAAACCTCAAGATGTTGGATCCTCCAGAGGCTTGCAGTTGTGCATAATCCTATTATTCGGTCACCCCTAACCAATGCTTACTAGCAGAAATGGCTGCAGTGGACCCAGAAATACATGAAGATGCTCTAGGTCAGAATCATGGGGAGAGAGCTGGGAGGCAACTTTCGATTTCCAGAAGGTGAGAAAATGATCTCTGCAAAGTATATAGAGTTTCTGACTGACCTCTTTCTTCCATGGTACAAAAAGAAGAACTGTGTCTTCATTCATGACAATGCACCATCTCAAAGAATACCTCTGTGTCATTGGCTGCTATGGGCATAAAAGGAGAGAAACTCATGGTGTGGCCCCCATCCTCTCCTAAACTCAACCCTATTGAGAACATTTGGAGCATCCTCAAGCAAAAGATCTATGAAGGTGGGAGGAAGTTCGCTTCAAAGCTCTGGGAGGCTATTCTGACATCTTGCAAAGAAATTAGAGCAGAAACTATTCATAAACTCACAAGTTCAATGAATGCAAGAATTGTGAAGGTGATATCAAAGAAGGGGTCCTATGTTATAACATGTAACTTGCCCTGTTATGATGTGTTTGATTGAAATAGCTTTTGATTTCAGTACATATGACCTCCTAATGCTGCAAATTCAACAAATGGACACTTTCAGTTATTTACAACATATAATGTTTTGAAACTCTGAGCATAATCATTTGGAACAGTGCATTTTCAGTTTTTTATTTTTGAAAAAAATACTGTTTTCATTGGGTGAAATTCGACTTATACCCTAACAGTTGGTGACTTGAAAATAATACTGACTGTCATTTGCATCGACTAGTTAGGAAAATCAGTGTGAAATATCATTTACATAATAATTTGGAACGCAGTGTAATTTTCTGGTGCCTCAGTGGAATGCGAGTCTGGTGCCTCAGTGTTGATGATGGCAATTTGCAAATACTCCTGATTGTCGTAAAGAAGGATCAGATGAGTTGCAATTAATTGCAAAGTCCCTATTTGCCATGAAATGAACTTAATCCTAAAAAAATACATTTCCATTGCATTTCAGCCCTGCTACAAAATTACCAGCTGCCATCATGATAGTGATTCTCTCGTTAACACAGGTGAGAGTGTTGACGAGGACAAGGCTGGAGATCACTCTTTCATGCTGACTAAGTTAGAATAATAGACTGGAAGCTTTAAAAGACAGGTGGTGCTTGAAATCATTGTTGTTCCTCTGTCAACCATAGTTACCTGCAAGGAAAAACTTGCCAAAATCATTGCTTTGCACAAAAAGGGCTTCACAGGAAAGGATATTGCTGCTAGTAAGATTGCACATAAATCAACCATTTATCGGACCATCAAGAACTTCAAGGAGAAAGGTTCAATTGTTGTGACGAAGGCATCAGGGCGCACAAGAAAGTCCAGCAAGTGTCGGGACCGTCTCCTTAAGTTGATGCACGGGGCTGCGGGGCACCACCAGTGAAGAGCTTGGTCAGGAATGGCAGCAGGCAGCTGTCAGTGCATCTGCATGCACGGTGAGGGAACGACTTTTGGAGGAAGGCCTAGTGTCAAGAAGGGCAGCAAAGAAGCTAATTCTCTCCAGGAAAAAAATCAGGGACCGACTGATATTCTGCAAAAGGTACAGGGATTAGAATGCTGAGGACAAGTTGAGCGCTACCATCAGTCGCGTGTCATGCCAACAGTAAAGCATCCTGAAAACATTAATGTGATCAAAATGAAATTGCTAAACACCCAATTATTTATAAATGAAAATCATAGAAATTGTCAGGGGTGCCTAAACGTTTGCACACAACTGTAAGTATTCACAGCCTCTGCTCAATACTATGTTGGAGCACCATTGGCAGCAAATACAGCCTCATGTCTTTTTAAGTATGATGCTACAAGCTTGGCACACCTATTTTTGGGCAGTTTCTCCCATTCTTCTTTGCAGGACCTCTGAAGTGCCATCAGGTTGGATGGGGAGCGTTGGGGCACAGCCATTTTTTAGAGATGTTCAATCGGGTTCAAGTCTGGGCTCTGGCTGGACCACTCAAGGACATTCACAGAGTGTCCTGTAGCCACTCTTTGTAATCTTGGCTGTGTGCTTAGGGTCATTGTCCTGTTGGAAAATGTACCTTTTTCAGGATGTACATTGCTGCATTCATTTTTCCATCAATCCTGACAAGTCTCCCATTACTTCCACTGAAAAACATGCCCACAGCATGAGGCTGCCACCACCATGCTTCACTTTAGGGATGGTATTAGCCAGGTGATGAACAGTGCCTGGTTTCCTCCAGAGATGACGCTTGCCATTCAGCCCATAGAGTTCAATCTTTGTTTCATTATACCAGATAATTTTTTTCTTATGGTATGGGAGTCCTTCAAGGTGTCTTTTGGCAAACTCAAGGCAGGCTTTCATGAGCCTTTTAGTGAAGAGTGGCTTTCGTCTGGCCAGTCCGTAAAGGCCTGATTGGTGTAGTGCTGCAGAGATGGTTGTTCTTCTGGAAAGTTCTCCTATCTCCACAGAGGAATGCTGGAGCTCTGTCAGAGTGACCATCAGGTTCTTGGTTACCTCCCTGACTAAGGCCCTTCTCCACCGATCGCTCAGCTCTAGTAAGGAGTCCTGGTGGGTCCAAACTTCTTCCATTTACAGATTATGGAGGCCACTGTGCTCATTGGGATCTTCAATGCTGCAGATATTTTTCTGTACCCTTCCCCAGATCTGTGTCTCGATACAATCCTGTCTTGGAGATCTACAGACAATTCCTTGGACTTCATGGCTTGGTTTGTGTTCTGACATGCACTGTTAACTGTGGGACCGTATATAGACAGGTGGGTGCCTTTCCAAATCATGTCTAATCAACTGAATTTACCACAGGTGGAACCAATCAGGTTGTGGAATCATCTCAAAGATGATCAGTGGAAACAGGATGCACCTGAACTCAATTTTGAATAACACAGCAAAGGCTGTGAATACTTATGTACATGTGGTTTTTTCGTATTTTATTTTTAATACATTTGCAAAGATTTCTTACACACTTCTTTCACATTGTCATTATGGGGTATTGTTTGTAGAATTGTGAGGTAAATAATGAATTTAATCAATTTCAGAATAAGGATGTAACTTAACAAAATGTGGAAAAAGTGAAGCGCTGTGACTACTTTCTCTACGCACTGTATAATCCCTGAACGAAATGTTCCCCAAGAACGTTAAATTATAAACAATTGGTCTATTCTTGGAAGTGTTCTGGTAGAACGGAGATTCAGAACGTTAAAAAAATCACATTTTGATTGGCCATATCGTAAGACTGCACTGTACTGTAATGCGGCAAAATTTCCATTACATTTTTAACGACATCTTGCCATGAGAATGCATTGAAGAACACTGAAGCAGCAAACCTGATTTCAAATAATAATAATTATTTATTAACTTATAAAGCACTTTTTTTCAAGGAACCCAAAGCACTTTACACAGTGAGGGGGAAAGCCCACCTCATACACCACCAATGTGTAGCACCCATTTTGGTGACGCACAGCAGCCATTTCGCGCCAGAACGCTCACCACACATCAGCTATCAGGTAGAGGTGAGTAGTTATATTTGCCAATTAAGAAGGAGGGGGATTATTAGGTGGCCACGATCGAAGTGAGGCCTGGTTGGGAATTTGGCCACTCTTATGATAAGTGCCATGGGATTTATAATGACCACAGAAATACTTTTACAACTTAACAACAGGGAATAACAGAAACGGCTTGAAATTGGAAGTATGCTCTTTCAAAGTGGTGGCATTTTTCCAATACACAATCTAAGCCATTCTGTTTTACCTCACTACAACCTGCCTACAAGTTAGAGGCAATCTATTTTCCTCAAGTGTATACACATGCATCCTTTGTCTATTATGTCCTTGAAAGAGGAAATAACTCGAAATGCTAGAGGGAAACATAATGAATCACAATTCTTAGAAAAGGTAGGTAATAGTTCTAGTATTATTTGTGTTGCTCTTAGCTTTTTACATTTAATTACTATGGCAACACAGTCCCATCAAAGTAGTCCACACTGTGATATGTGCTTAGCAACAACAACAAAAAAACATTGAATGAGTAACAAACATCTCTCTCATTTTAATTAGATGCTGGCAGTATATCTTCTAAAAACAGCTAAGACAAAATAAAGCACTCGTATGGCCTTTAATAAATCCATGTGATGTTTATATAATACAATTTGATTACCTTGGGGTATAACAGCTAATAACGCTTTGATGCATCTGTGGTCTAAGGTAGCAGGCTGTCTTGTAATTAGATCATAATGTACCCACATTCTAAAAAGGTAAGCCTTCTGTTACTATAATTTGTTACTATCGAAACCACTGTTATATGAAATGTCAGCTACGGTTCTCCTCGTAAATTTCAGTGGTGACGCATGATACAATTTTGAGAACTTATGGATCAATATTCATTATATCAAGATAGCATGCTATTTTTGCATTTGGTTCACTTGGGTTGCAGTAAATCTTGAATTTGATCATCTATTTTTCTCCAAACAGTTAAGCCACAGATAATGTTGTGAACAGTGAATAATTAGATTGGACCTAGTCCTTTTCCAGATTCATTACACATTGAGCCATTCATAGTTTATGATCTGATGCTGAATCAAAATGAAAAAAATATTGTAGATATTTTTGCTTACAGATTTGAAAGAATATCTTTTTCTAAAATAATTAAATTATTACATGCATATACCTTATTACATGCCTACACTGCAAATAATCCAAAAAGAGTTATTCAGTTCTTCAGTCCGATAGGAGAATGTTTCCCGGAAGACAACCTTTTGTTACATATAGAACCCTTTTGTGTTCCATGTAGATTCCTCTGTGGAAATGTTTCTATATGCAAATGTTTGGTTCTAAATGTAAACTAAATTGGATCATACGGGAACCAAAATGAGTTATTTTGGGAACCATAAAAAGGACTCCCCAATGGAGACAAATTATTATTTTAAGAGTGTATGGTTAATGTTATAGAGTTATTTATACAGTGATAAGAAAAGCATGTGAACTTTTTAGAATGGATGTTTGCACCAAATGGTCATAACATTTGATGTAATATTCAAATAAGTCTCTTAATTCCATAATATATCTTTGTTGATAAATCTACGATTCTTAAAACACTAAACAAGAATGTTCATGTGAGGACACCATGGAAACCACTAACCTCCAAAGAAATGTGGCTGCATGTTTGAAGGTCGCAAAAGAGCACCTGGTTTCCATAGCAATACTTGCAAAATATTCTGTGGGTAGATGAAACCAAAGTTGAGTTGTTTGGAAGGGACATACAACACTTTAAAACAAGAACAGCACACCAACATCAAAACCTCACCCCAACTAAAAGTATGTTGGAGGGAGAATCATGGTATGGGGCTGTTTTTCTACCTCAGGCCCAAGACAGCTAGCTACGATCAATGGATAAATGAACTTCCAAGTTTATCAAGACATTTAAGCACTCTGTGTTTGTCTATTGTTGTGACTTTATATATGCATAAATACAAATAATTACAAAGGGTTCAAATATTTTTCCTTACACTGTATCTTATATTGGAATATGTTCAAGAAAAAACTGAACTATACTAATCAGCCATCTAGCATTGTGTGACCTTGAATAAAAACAGGCCACCAGAAACACCACGAACAACATTTGGCACAGTCGTCAACCTTCTGACTCCAAGTCTGCCTCCCTAAACACTAAGCCACCTGCACCCCTAAATATTTCTGATAAAGGGAGACTTTTGCACTTCATCTTATACAGAAATCTTATATATGGCGTATATATGGAAAATATATGTCATATATATAAAAACGGCCAATTTCTGTATATTTTGACATATATGTACATACATGTGAGGATGTTTCTACCATATATGCCGATATCAAACTTATACCGGTAAATTATATACATATATGGCCATATATTAGATTTTGTATTGGATACATTTAAAAAAAGATATTACCAAATATTTTATTGGCCTACATGTCATACCCCTACTTATCATTACAGTGCCTTGCGAAAGTATTCGGCCCTTTTGCAAGGCTTATTCAATGCCTTCCTCTTGCAGGAACTGCTGAAACACTCCAGCCACATGAGTTCTAACATTGTCTTGCATTAGGAGGAACCCAGGGACAACCGCACCAGCATATGGTCTCACAAGGGGTCTAAGGATCTCCTCTCAGTACCTAATGGCTGTCAGGCTACAACTGGCGAGCACATGGAGGGCTGTGCGGCCCCCCAAAGAAATGCCACCCCACACCATTACTGACCCACTGCCAAACCGGTCATGCTAGAGGATGTTGCAGGCAGCAGAACGTTCTCCACGGCGTCTCCAGACTCTGTCACGTCTGTCACATGTGCTTTGCCAATCTTGGTGTTCTCTGGCAAAAGCCAAACGATCTGCACGTTGTTGGGCTGTAAGCACAACCCCCACCTGTGGACGTCGGGCCCTCATACCACCCTCATGGAATCTGTTTCTGACTGTTTGAGTGAACACTGCTGGAGGTCATATTGCAGGGCTCTGGCAGTGCTCCTCCTTGCACAAAGGCGAACGTAGCGGTCCTGCTGCTGGGTTGTTGCCCTCCTATGGCCTCCACGTCTCCGGATGTTCTGGCCTGTCTGCTGGTAGTGCCTCCATGCTCTGGGCACTACGCTGACAAACACAGCAAACCTTCTTGCCACAGCTCACATCGATGTGCCATCCTGGATGAGCTGCACTACCTGAGCCACTTGTGTGGGCTGTAGACTCCATCTCATGCTACCACTAGAGTGAAAGCACCGGCAGCATTCAAAAGTGACCAAAACATCAGCCAGGAAGCATAGGAACTGAGAAGTGGTCTAAGGTCACCACCTGCAGAACCACTCCTTTATTGGGGGTGTCTTGCTAATTGCCTATAATTTCCACCTGTTGTCTGTTCCATTTGCACAACAGCATGTGAAATTGATTGTCAATCAGTGTTGCTTCCTGAGTGGACAGTGTGATTTCACAGACAAGTGATTGACTTGGAGTTACAGTGCCTTGCGAAAGTATTCGGCCCCCTTGAACTTTTCAACCTTTTTTCACATTTCAGGCTGAAAAATTGGGCGTGCAAAATTATTCCGCCCCCTTAAGTTAATACTTTGTAGCGCCACCTTTTGCTGCGATTACACCTGTAAGTCGCTTGGGGTATGTCTCTATCAGTTTTGCACATCGAGAGACTGACATTCTTGCCCTTTCCTCCTTGCAAAACAGCTCGAGCTCAGTGAGGTTGGATGGAGAGCGTTTGTGAACAGCAGTTTTCAGTTCTTTCCACAGATTCTCGATTGGATTCAGGTCTGGACTTTGACTTGGCCATTCTAACACCTGGATATGTTGATTTGTGAACCATTCCATTGTAGATTGTGCTTTATGTTTTGGATCATTGTCTTGTTGGAAGACAAATGGTCCTGTATTTGGCTCCATCCATCTTCCCATCAATTTTAGCCATCTTCCCTGTCCCTGCTGAAGAAAAGCAGGCCCAAACCATGATGCTGCCACCGCCATGTTTGACAGTGGGGATGGTGTGTTCAGGGTGATGAGCTGTATTGCTTTTACACCAAACATAACGTTTTGCATTGTTGCCAAAAAGTTCGATTTTGGTTTCATCTGACCAGAACACCTTCTTCCACATGTTTGGTGTGTCTCCCAGGTGGCTTGTGGCAAACTTTAAACAACACTTTTTATGGATATCTTTCAGAAATGGCTTTCTTCTTCCCACTCTTGCATAAAGGCCAGATTTTTGCAGTATACGACTGATTGTTGTCCTATGGACAGACTCGCCCACCTCAGCTGTAGATCTCTGCAGTTCATCCAAAGTGATCATGGGCCTCTTGGCTGCATCTCTGATCAGTCTTCTCCTTGTATCAGTTGAAAGTTTAGAGGGACGGCCGGGTCTTGGTAGATTTGCAGTGGTCTGATACTCCTTCCATTTCAATATTATTGCTTGCACAGTGCTCCTTGGGATGTTTAAAGCTTGGGAAATCTTTCTGTATCCAAATCCGGCTTTAAACTTCTCCACAACAGTATCTCGGACCTGCCTGGTGTGTTCCTTGTTCTTCATGATGCTC
>JACXGM010009532.1:0-27651 GCA_016801145.1 Umbra pygmaea
TACCCTCGGGATGAACAGGTTAAGGGCTGGGCGATAAATCAATACAAATTTTTATGATGATAAAAAGAAGACGTAATACATTTTTGATAGTCATTTATTTTGTAGTTAAACGTTCCACAAACTAACTTTCATATAACACAAACAGCCAATCAAACAGCAGCAGCCAACAACACTGCATGCATGTTTAGGTGCGTGCCCACACTGCTCAGGTACATCAATGACAGCCCGTGTTGATTTAATGGGTAAAAGATGAGTAGGATTGATAGCGAAAGCAATTTGAACGAAAGAAAGAAATGAACTGTGACTAAAAAAGGAAGTACCTACCACTTTTGCAGTGGTTTGGCTTTTTAAAGTCAGACAAAGCACAGATAAACATTCTGTGAAAACATGTTGGTGAGTTGTGCAGACTACAAAGCAAGTCAGACAAACACCACAGCGTTTTTGTTGTGTTAATTTTACCGTTGCGCTGCGCCACGGCAAAATTGTTGCCAGTGTGCCGAAAAAGGAAAATACAGTGTTATTTTCATCCAATCATATTTTGCCCAGCCGCCAATTTTTTTCGCACTGTTCATTTACCACAGAAGCATTTAGTCATGAGGGATGTGGCAGGATAGATAATCTGGTATATCTAACCCAAATCCCGGGTTAGGAGGCCCGCGGAAAGTCAGAGAACCCATAGTCAGGCTTTAACCCGTAACTGTCATGACATACTGTCATGCAATACAGCGACTTAGCCCAATACGCCACGTGGACCCTCTGTATTTTACAATAATTAAGTAAGATTTCAACATGTTTTTGTAAGTTTTGGCTTTATATGACATTATGCATGAATATCATTGTCTCAAAAGTTTGGGTTTGACTTATTCATATGTAGCCAAGATTCATCTGAATCCCTTTCAGGGGCTGTAATAAACATAGTGCCTGCCAGACTTCAACTCCCTTAGAACCTGAAGGGTTCATTATATTTGAAAAGTGATTTTAGACTCAAATGACATATGTGCTGTTGTATTGATTTGCAGGTGTCGGCGAGGTGACTTAATGATCTTGAAACAAACAGTGGTGGTTAAATTCTGAGAAGTCAAACAAGGACATGGTATTAGAAAACTATATACAGTGAACCCTCGTTTTTTGCGGGGGTTACGTTCGAAAAAAACCTACGATAGGCGAACTCTGCGAAGTAGTAACCTTTATTTCTTTACAATTATTATACAATAAAATACTCCATAATATATTGAAACCAAAGAACAAAACCTTTTTACAGGTCCAAGCATTTGTACTGATAAAAGTACTGTATAAACATTTTTTTTACAAATAACTACTGTACTGTAAAATAATCATTTTAATCATCAATACGAACTGAAGGCTTCAAATTGCGGAGATCAGCACAGCCCCACCGCGACCCGAGTCATTGGATTAGAACGGGAGAAAATGAAAAATGATTATGAAAAAAAACGCAGAACGTTTTGTCGACATTATGGGTTTTAGAGAAACTTGTAATTGCAAGAGAATTTGCAAACTTAAATTTGGCAAGCTGTTTTATGTACGTATTTCACTTGGTTTCAAGAACTCAATGTGGGCCTCAAGCAAAAAACTTTGCCCACCCCTGTTCTAAACAGTATAATATGACTTGCTGCTGTTTGAACTAAGATCAGGCCTGAATTGACCAACATAGCTAATATCAAGGTGACTGAAGCACTTTCAATGATACTATTATTCACACAAATTAAGACATACCAGTTAACCCCCTAATAAAACAGTGCTTTAGGATTTATTATCTTAATAGGATCTATTAGACTCAACTTAGATCAAAACATTTTTTAAGGCGCTATCTTATAGGAATCTGTTTTTGGCTTATTTTATAGGATTTGCATAGGAACCAATCCAGTAAGACTATCTGTTTGAATTCTCTTACAGGATTTTTATATGGTAAGGCATATGAAAACAAACAATCTTCCATTCTGTTGTCCTTATCTGTTGTCCTTATCTTAAAAATTAGTTTTGTAACAAAAACGGCGCCGACCAACTGAAGGTGTGGTTTGGTAAACCGCTGCGTTTTTCTATTCTGGCAACTTCGTAAATGTATTCATGGCTAGAATTATTTTTGCCATCCCCTGAATATTCATTTTGGGCTCCATTGGAAGGAAGAAGACTTCGGCTTTTTGTAGTATTCTCCGTAGCAATGGCATGACAACAAACACAGAAATGTTTGACCCTATTCACGATCTGTTTGGCTGTAACGACAATACCTTTTGCCCTCAGTCACTGTACACAAGCAGGCAAGCAGGGAAATATGTAGATACATGCAGTGAGGCGGAGTCTACTTGGCCACGCCCTCGAGTTGGTTACAAATGTTGGATACTTACTTAATTCCCATGTTAAACAGCCCTACAATATATTAGGTGTAATTCTTGCATGCCGTTTCAATCAACATACGACATCATACCTAAAAACACTTTCATTCCAGTTCTCAAAATGTTAGCATGAACTAATGAACTGCCTCACGGAATGTACGTCACTATTCTCAGCCAAAGAGCAACTAGTTCATGCTGCTACAAGTTGCAAGTTATAGCTATAAAGTTGCTGAGGCATATACATGTACAAAGACTACAACATGCGCACCAACAGGGTTCACACGTGACGAAGAAAAAAAATCCTATGTTTTATAGCAATTAATTGCGAATTAGGTGACACTAATGCATCAGTCCTAATTAACGGAAACAAACCTACCAGGCGTACGCTAGTTAACTCAATACCGATAGCTAACATCGAATTATTATTATTATTATTATTATTATTATTATTATTATTATGAATGGTTTTCTGCCATGCCGGCTGAAATTCTCATGAGCTGGAATGAGCTAGAAACATGAAACTTGGGGGAATAACTGGAAGTTGTGTGCATGTGCTTCCATAGAAATATGAACCCAATCGGCCACATAGTGGCAGTGTAATTAAGGCTTTAAAATGGAAACTTTAAAAAGCCACGCCCCTCACACCGCCCCTCACATTTTAAGTCTGATTGACTTAAAATTCCTCACACAGGTGCAGCTTAATGTACTCTTCAAAAAGCCTCAAGGACCATTAAGGTCTGCTTAGAAAAATGTTCTGCCCTTTAGAATTTTTGGAAAAACACATTTGACATCTGCTCCTACACCTTAGCTCCGATTGCCACCAAATTTTTAGTGGATCATCATTGGATCAACTTATTAAAAGATGAATAAAACATGTCAATATCTCAATTACTTTTAAAGTTATTGACCAATGAACTTTAAAAGGGGCGTGGCTCAGGACATAAGTTAACACAAATCAGCACCCATAGGGCCAATCATCACAAACTGACAGGATATTTTCAGATAAGTGCCACAGATATACCCAGACAGTTCCAAATACATACGCCACTAGGGGGGCGCTACAAGCGCAAGATAGGTGACTGACATTACACAAATTTTACCATTAATCGTATATTCATTTTCCAATCATGATAAATTTCTCAGGATATGTCCGCATAAATAACTGAACCACGACCTGCAAGTCTCATTCAACTTGACCACTAGGGGGCGCTTTAAATGCATAATAACTGCCTGTGAAATGACACAAATCAAGCTATAGATCATAAAATGTTTGTCTAATCATTACAAAACTTGCAGGATAGGTTTTATAACAATGTTGAACCACATATGTGAAAATACTTTGAAGTCTCTATTGAGAAAAAAAGCCTTGAATCGCCGCTTGCAGCTATATTGTTTATTATTTTTGCTGTGCCAATTTGCTGAGGCATAGTTTAGTTGATGACACTGCATTCTTTTTCCAAAGATCAATAGTATATATTTAGTTCTTGTTTTTTGTTCTTAGTTATAAAAATTGTTTGGCTATAGCTGCAATTTGATAGGCTTGGAATGCAATTTTATCCAATGACAATTCCCTGATATTCACACAAAATGTTACCTAATCACAGAAGTGCTGTTGTATTTAATCATAAGTATCACTACGCCTACCTAAAGAGCTGACCAAAATAAAATAAAACATGGCGGACAATTCCTCTCACTTCAAATCTCAACACCAAATTCCAAATACAGTCTTATGCAAAAGTTTAAGCATTCCTGACAATTTCCATGATTTTCATTTATAAATAATTGGGTGTTTGAATCAGCAATTTCATTTTGATCTATCAAATAACTGAAGGACACAGTAATATTTCAGTAGTGAAAGGTTCAGTGTGTAGTATTTCTAAGGATCTATTGACAGAAATGCAATATAAGATCCATAACTATGTTTTCAGTGGTGTGTAAAGACATAATGAACCATTATGTTTTCATTACCTTAAAATGAGCCATTTATATCTACATAACCTCGGGCACCCCCTTTTATGGAGTTTCATTACCTTGAAAGAGAAGCAGCAGTAGCAGCAGCAGAAAAAGGAGAAGAAGAAGAAGCAGCAGCAGAAGAAGTTGTATGTTTCTAAGTATTAGGTAAAAGTAGAAGCTCTCCTTTATTAGAAGTGGAATTTTGGACAATTGTAGGACCACAACTTCTATTTAGCACAAGAAGAAGCAAAAGCATGATGAAGCCAGACAAATACTGTACAAGAGCGACACAGGCAGAAATCCCGGGTAAACATCAGTGTGGCTTTTTCCAGATTGAAGGCGCTAATGAGGGAAAAACATTTTCAAAGCAATGCCAAAGTTGCCTGTTTTCTGCTGGACAGGTAAGGTATTCCAACTTCAGCAATGCAAATGCAAACTGTTGTTTGACAAAGTTAGCATTGGCTAGAAGCTAGCCATAGATACCATGAGAAGTGACTTTTCCCTTGTCAGTGGTGTAAAATATATAGTTGGATTATTGCATGTAACATAGTTCTTCTCCCTTGTTTTGTTGTGGCTTTACTATGTTGGGAGAAATGTGCTTGTTATTTTCGTAAGACAATCGGCTGATTGGTACTATTTACTGCAAAACAGAACTTTAGCCCTACAGCATAACAGCTCATATTAGCCAGCTAAACTTTTAGTACCCTGTTAGAAAAAATATGTAACGTTAGTTGGATTGTTATTTTGAAAGCATGATGAGGCCAGACGAATACCGGAGCGACGCAGGCAGACATCTCTCGTAGAAAGCTAGCCATAGACACCGTGAGAAGTGACTTTTCCCTTGTCAGTGGTGTAAAATATGTAGTTGGATTATTGCATGTAACATAGTTCTTCTCCCTTGCTTTGTTGTGACTTTGCTACGTTGGGAGAAATGTGCTGGTTATATTTGTAAGACAATAGGCTGATTAGTACTGTTTACTGCAAAACAGAACGTTAGCCTACAAAATAACAGCTCATATTAGCCACTAAACTTTTAGTACCCTGTTAGAAGAAATATGTAATCTTAGATAGAATAGAGAACAATCATGCCAAGTAGGCACAAAGATTCGGAACCAAGTCACTCAGGCTGGATTTTTGTAATTATAAAAAACCTTTATTAACGACGCGTTTCGGCGCAACCCGAGAGCAAAGTGAAAACGTCTGCGACGAATTTTCTGCGACAATATTTTGGTTGGTGTGGACATTACGTGTGTGAAAATGAAAGTGAAACCAAACATCGACAGCTTTATGAAACAAATAGTTTCATCATATCGTTTAGTGTGGACTTTGCACCCCAGTGAACTTGTACGCAAAGCTGGTGCACCCGGCAGCTGTTGTTGATCTGTTCTATATGCTGTTTAGACATTAAAACAAATCCGTGGAAAAAAATGTTTGTATATTTAACGGGTTACAAACACTCGTCAATTTAATTTTTTATTTAAAGCCAATTGAATCTTATAATCTTATCAGTTAACGGTTAATAATCGGTTAACGAGTTCCGGTTGTCGGTCAGGAAAATTAGCCGAAATGAGCATCCCTATTCTCTATTCTATCTAATTTACCTCCCTTCCAAGAGCACCGTTGGTAACATAATAGTATTGAATACCTTGACGCGCTCCTGCTACCCTGTCTTCAGTCAAATATGTAATCTTAGTTGGATTGTTATTTCGAAAGCTGATGAAGCCAGATGAATACGGGAGTGACGCAGGCAAAAATCACTGGTAACCATCAGTGTGGCTTTTCCCAGATAGTAGGCTCTTATGAAGGAAACATGTTTTCAAAGCAACTTTTTTCTTATCTTGTACTAACTAACATGGAAACAAGCTAGGTGAAGTCAGTAAATAAAACACTAACACAATGATGAACAAGTAGAATTAATCTTCGAAATAACATGGTTTTACTGAATAATACATTTTTTACTTAATAATTATATATAAAGAAACCTCATTGCTTGACTATCTACTCTGCTGTCTCAGATAACAACACACTTATCCTACGTCGGCCACCGTAGCTTGGCTTTTGTGTTTGCAAAGGGAAGGGTAGGAAGTGACTGGCTGCTTGCAATTCACAAACCATAACACTAGATGTCACTAGAAATTACACACTGAACCTTTAAATGAGGTTTATTGGATGAACAGAAAATGTGCAATATGAATCAAATTAGACTGAAGAAGCCTTTTCTGCTGATGCGGAAGAAGCCTTTTCTGCACACAAGCCACAAACTGAGTGGCTTGAGGTATACAAACGCACATTTGGACAAGCCAGCTTCATTTTTGAAGGTGCTGTGTACTGATGAAAATAAGATGGAATTATTTGGTCATAACAAGGGGCGTTATACATGGCGGCAAAAGAACACTGCATTCCAACACAACCACTTGCTACTCACAGTAAAATTTGGTGAAGGTTCCATCATGCTGTGGGGCTGTGTGGCCAGTGCCGGTACTGGGAATTTTGTTAAAGTTGAGGGTCACATGGATTTCACTCAATATCAGCAGATACTTAAAGCTGCATTGTGTAGGATCTGCTCCCATCTAGTGGTGAAATTGTATATCACAAGCAACTGAAGCCCCTCGCGTTATTATACCAGCAACGTGAACCTGGATATTCGTTTTTTATTTCAAAACAATAGTGCTTGTTTTGATTCATTGCAATAATAATTGTTAATTCACTACACAGCATGTGAATTGTAACCAAATACAATTGTATTGTGTGTAAAGAAACAATAAGAGCATGTGATGGCAAAAATAATAATTTAACATGTTTTATTAATAAAAATAACAAATATGTTTTACACACAAATTTGATTGAATAAATTGTCAGTGTCTCATGTGAAAACACAATTACATTTGAAAAACATTCACTAGAGTCTGTTTTATTCCAACAGAATACTTATTTTAGCAAAACATGAACATGGACACTACCTATGCAATGAATAAACAAGGATTATTGCAATGAACCACCAGGCGAACGTTCTTGCCTTATGTACAGCTTGAGCTAGCGCTGCTATTACATGTCCTCGAGAATAGGCATGATCTTACATCTTCAACAGACTTTGAAATATGCAGGCAGTCGTGAGTAATCTCCCCCTGACATTCGTCAAGGTGCCACTAATGTAAAAGCGCGAAAGGCAGTGCTTGAATTTCTAGGTATGTCCCTCTTTGGCTAATGTATTTTAAAGATGGAGGCGTACCATGGCTGCCGCAATTCAAGCGGCACCATTGTAGGTATTGTGAATGGAAGATTCTACGCTTACGAAAATACTTTGATTAGTTGGTGGAAGTAATTACAGATGAATGAGCACATATTTTTGAAAGAACAAAGGGTTTTTTGCTAAGAATCCCCTCAAAGAAATGCACAGTGTAGCTTTAAGTATAATGTAGAGGAATCAGTCACAAAGTTGAAGTCATGCTGGGGCTGGATGTTTCAACAATACAACGACCCAAAACACTGCTTATAATTTACTCTGGCGTTTATGCAGAGGAAAAAGTACAATGTTCTGGAATGGCCATCCCAGTCCCCAGACCTGAATATCATTGACAATCTGTGGGGTGATTTGAAGTGGGCTGTTCATGCTCGGCAACCATCAAACCCTAACTGAACTGGAGATGTTTTGCAAGGAGGAATAGTAAAAAATACCTTCATCCATAATCCAGACACGTATTGCAGGCTATAGGAAGCATCTAGAGGCTGTTATTTCTGCTAAAAGAGGCTCAACTGAATATTGTGATATTTCTGTTGGGATGCCCAACTTTATGCACCTGTCTAATTTTTGATGCTAATTGTATATTTTCGGTTCATCCAATAAACTTCATTTCACTACTAAAATATTACTGTGTCCTTCAGTTATTTGCTAGATCAAAAATGAAATTGCTGATCTAAACATGCAATTATTTATAAATGAAAATCATGGAAATTGTCAGGGGTGCCTAAACTTTTACATACAATTGTATGGTCAGATACTTGCTTGTCATTACATTATTAATATTTTACAAAAAATCAAGCTCAAGTGGAGTTCCAAGGTTTTTCAATAGTGAATGGGGAGATGCATGTTTTGAAACAGTAAGTGCATCGCATTATGTTATCATCAATTTAGTTTGCAAAGTTTAGCTGTACTGCCATCTATCTAGGTGATTACTGTTTGTTCCTGTTTGTATGTATTTCTTGTGGTTACATGTATTTGTCTCGCAACAACAGACATATATTTGTCCAATGCTAGTGAAGAATTCAGTTTCTCTTCAGTTTGATTGGTTCAAACTCAATCATAATATGTATTTAAGTTCTATCTGAGTGTTTTTGTAGCTATCGTCATTGTTAGTGTTATTGTGTGTTGTTAGTTGTAGTGTTTGTTCCAAAGATTTTTCACTCACCAAAGTCATTTTTGTCTTGAGTGGACTCTCCACTTTTTCCAGAGCTGTAAGTGGGTATGTGAGCATATTTCTGCTATTCCTTTGTATATGGCAGTACCTACTTGTCGTTAATATGTTGATATACATTCACAGGCCACTTCATGAAGAACACCTATTCAACTGTTCTTAACTCAAATATTTAATCAGCAAGTCACGTGGAATCAAGTCAATGCAGTTAGACATGTTCAAGATGATCTGGGGCCTCATTTCTAAAACTTTGCGTTCGATTTGCGTCAGAAGTGGCGTACGGACGAAATATAGGACATGCGTACGCAAAGAAATATTCAGATTTATAAAACCGTGCGCACGCACGTCCTACGCCATTTTCCCTTTATAAATCACAATCAACTCTAAATTTGGCGCAGCTTTTGCGGCTGCATGTCACACCTATAATTGCCCATAAATAGTCAGTGAAACACCCAGAAATTAATATTAATTGATTAAGAAATCATGGTAAACAGAGAGAGGAAAACCAAGAAAAGAAACTTCACTCAATGTGAAGTAGAAAATATTGTTGGCGAGGTGGAAAAGAAAAGAAAATGTTTGAACGGCAAAGTGTGCCTATTACCAATGCCGAAAAGGCGTTGGAGTGGCAAAAGGTTGCAGACGCTGTAAGAAAGTCGGACCGTGGCCCAAATAAAAAGATATCAGATATCAGTCGATGTCAAAGCGTCTAGCGCTTCATCGCGAAAGTGTGTCTGCCACGGGTGGGGAAAAATTGGTTACATTACAGCAACATGTCTGCATCACAAATTATTTGGACATTGATCGAATGAAAATGCTTTCGATTAATGAAAGCATTTTCATTCTCATTTGGTGCCCTTATTATGGCAACATAGGTGCAGTCAATAGCACCGATTACATTTGGGAAACCGGGCATAGCTGAAATTGCGCTTTTTTGTTTGCCTGTTCACCCACGGTGTAAGGAAACTTTATGTAATCATGCGACACACCAATTACACCTATTAACACGTCTGGCATAACCCGGCTAAGGTTTGGCTGTGAAATCCCAGACCTGTCAACCAATTCCCTCTGGATAGTGCCAGTCGCCAGAAATGCAAGTGTTGTAAGGACTTGAAGTGGGACTGGCACGGTGTGGTTTCTCCGAGTGCTCCTCTGTAATGCTGGGCCCAATAGAGCACAGAGGTCCAACAGGACGCCCCGAGGAAATCGGAACCGGCTCATAAGCCACTCGTCCTCGTTTGCCAGCAAGTCTTCTTGCTGTCTGAAAATGCGTTCCCTCCGAATCCTTCCATTTGCCACGTCTTCTAACAGCGCAAGATCAGCCATTGTGCGTCATTACGCATTGGGTTGCCATAAAGGCTTTTTATGACCATGCAGGAGATTGTATCTGATCAGCTACAGATGTCGGTATTCATGTAATTGTAAATGGGATTATGCGCAAATGGAATTAATTCCAGCTTTCAAAATGGTTCAGACATCCGTCACGATGGAACAATTGATGGATGGAAATGAAACGGACTAACGGCATATACATGAACACCATGATTCCGTAGCTGATGACATTTATGAACACAACTTTCCCTAGTGGAAAATGTATGTCTGCTCCGCCAGACGGACGCATCGACAAGGATATGTTTTAAACATTATTTTGTATTATTTATGAGGATGAATTACATAACATGCCAATATAATTACAGAACATGTTTGAGTGTTCTTTTTGCAAATATGTCTTCCTTTGCATTGAAGTTGATAGTAAGAACATTGTAGCAGTTGATTCTAAGAATGGCTTTGTGAAATGTTCATATTATTAAAAAGAGGCATTATTTCGATTTTGTTTAGCTACACAACGGTCTGCAGTTTCAGACAGCTTCACGTGTTTCACACATCTGCCGGCGGTTTCGCCATTTCTCATTTCACCCGTTTTTGTGCGTACGCATGGGTCACAGTTTCTGTGAAGAACCGCATATTTTCCTGTCAAGTTAGCTTTTTATAAATCGCAATAATTGCGTGGAGAGCGGCGTATGCCTTCTTTTGTGCGTACGCCACGTTTATAAATGAGGCCCCTGGTGAAGTTCAAACCAAGCATCAGAATGCAGAAGAGGTGATTTAAGTAACTTGGAACATAAGTTGTGCTGTTGTAGCACATCTGCTTCAAGGTTCAATGTGTTGTGCATTTTGAGATGGTCTTTGGGATATCTTGGGTGTAATGAGTGTGTTCTGGAGTTCTTGTTGCCTTTACTGTTGCCATAGAGAATCATTACTTTCTATATTTTTGATTTGGCTGTGGCCGATTGCGACTTTGTCTAAAGAGTTGTTTAGTTGCAGATGGGTGAAGAAAATAGTTTTGATGCAGATACAGCAATCCATAAACTTAAAGTGGACCTGACAGCATTTTACTACTTCCCAGATTTGAATCCCATCAAAAATTTGAATGTCTACCTTATATTATAAACAGTAGTTAAATAGGTTACAATTAAATGATTACAATTCGCTGGATTCGAAACGCGGTCGTCAAGGTTGAAATACCGGGTTCAATGGGATTCCCCACAAAGAAATTCATAGCGTTGATATTCAACTATGCACTACTTCTATATTGCCTTTAATATAATGTACATATAAATCATGTGTCATTTATTATTCGACAGTGTTTATTTCTTTTCATAGTAACAAATGTGGATGTGGAAATTTATGAATTAACCAGTTAGCCCATTGTGAACTATTTCGTTCTTTAATACATTGCTAGTATTACAATTATTACAAAAGTAATCCCATCAAAAATTTGTATGTCTGTTTTATATTATAAACAGCAGTTAAATAATTGGTAAATGATTACAATTCGCTGGATTCGAAACGTGGTCGTCAAGGTTGAAATACTGGGTACATGCTGTGTTAAGGATTCCACATGAAGAGATAGTCATAGCGTTGTGACGTAATAATCAACATGGGGGATCTCTGGAAGGAGAGAAAAGCATTAGTGTGAAGTCAGCTAAAATGGGCCATCAGCTAAAATGAGCCTAATAATGTTGTAGCATCAAATCTCTTATTATCTTTACAGCAAATCACAATAACTGATCTTGCATTGTTGCTTCAACACTTGTTGACATGTAACAAGAGTTTTCATTTGTCTGAGTTTTCTAGGCGGGCAGAGCAGAAAAATATCATTAGATCTCAGGCATAGCTCATTTGATGTTATTAAGCCCAAAGTGAAACTGTACTTTGATATATTGTATGAATACTGTAACTACAGTGCAACTTTTCGCAAAGGAATAAATAAGCCAAAAATTAATAAGCCATCACTTAGGCCTACTGACTTATATTTATAAACAGTAATTAAATAATTAGATGATTACACTTCGCTGGATGCGAAACACGGTCGTCAACTTTGAAATACCCGGTCAATGCTTGTTAGGTATTCCCCACGAAGAGCTATTAGAATTTAGATAAAGATGATTCACGTTTTAAGCGTTGAAAAACTTTTTTTAATTAAATCTGTCTCATGCATGAAGTACTGTATGTCTGTATTTTATGTTTTGATTGAGGCAAAGAAGAGACAATTACTTTGTCTCCGGTAACTGTTTAGACTGTGCAGGATTTGTGCATGATTATAAATATACAATAGGCAGTTTAGACACTTCAGAATTCTCTACATTACATCTCACCTACTGTAACGACATATTTTCCTGTTTCTTAAAACAAAAAGAAAGTTAAGACAGGATAGACAAAAAAACGCTAGTGGCGGTTTTTCTGCTGGTTCATTAGACTTTTTTTATTAAGGCACTGCAGACTTCTCTGGCACATTACATTTCACCTATGTAGTTGTTTCAATGATAAAGAAACAACGCTGTTGTACACAAGAGATTATCAAGGGGAAACGCTTATGGTGAATGTTCATCATGGAGCCCCCAGGCGAACATTCATTGTATTGTTTTCTTTTAAAAACTGCCACCAAAATTTTATTAAATCCGCTGAGGTGCACCTCGGTACAACTCTGTAAAGCCCCGCCCCTTTTCCACCACTTTAGAGTAGCTACATCTGTAGTTGTTGTTATTATTATAATTGTTTTGGTAAGCTGACACCAAGGTTATTATTAAAACACCTGCAATTTAACACAGCCCGGTGGTTTAATTATTTGCCTTTGAAGGAAGAGATTGCATGTTCAAATCTCTGCTCTACCGGTGGAAATATTTATTTCTCAAAAAACCAGTAGGAATATTTTTTATAAAAACGTGGGCACAGCTAACATCACTTTTAACAAATAAGGCCAACATCATTTGCTGTTTTACTTTTTGTTTAGGAATCCCGGGTGGCCTGAGGATTTAACAGGCTCCAATCTATATGAGTTTTCACTGACTATTTGACATGTTTGCTTAGGAGGAGATGTGGGGGAGGAGTGTTTAGAGGTCAGACACAAGGCTGCCTTTAGCACTTAATCTCAGTGTTCATCATGTAAAGTACATCCACGTTCGTGTTAACTTAGAACACAGGTAATATCCTTAAAACCGATTTTTGATGAGCTTCTCTTCAAAATGTGATGTCTCTTTCAATACAATAATATCTAAAAATCTTTAATGTTTTGTAACCTCTGAAATAGTAAAACAAGTTATTAAATCCTCATGCTTTGAACCCGCCGTCTTGCTTCTAAGACAAGTGCCTACTCGATTAGGCTACACGCCCTCTACAGATATCTATGGAAATCTGCAGTATTAGTTCGTGGACCACAGAGTACACTTCAAACACAGATAATGTCTTTAAAACTGATTTTAGGTTTGAAACTTCTCTTTCAATAAAATTATATAAAAATGTCTTTAATTATACAGATACTGTATACGCTATGTTAGGCAAGTCAAATTATTAAACAGCTTTGGACTTACAACTGTTGTGCACACTACTACCTGGTGGTGAAAACTGTACTTTAAAAAGAAATTAGTAAAACTCCTCCTGTGGTAAACCATGCTGCATATCACTATTTACGACATGATTTGATGAGAGACATCTGAGATGTAATCAGTACAGTACGGCTAGTAGGCTGATTGATGTTGACAGTGGAGTCTGTATCAACCAAACATTTGAATTGCATAAACAAATGCATCACTAAAGCAGACTGGAAAATGAGTGCCATTTAAATCAAATGATGCTGTACATAAGTGTTCAGACCATGTAATAAATTATCTAAGTGATCCATTTAACAGGAACTACTTGATTTATGTGGCATACTAACATGGCAACAGTATGCAGAGTGGCTGGGAATACGTTAATGTTAAGACGATAAACGCACAACTTTGTTTAGCAAAAAATACTAATTAAAACATGAATTTTCACAAATAAATTGTTAGCAATTGTTTTAAAAGTGTGTTAACACACTCCAGAATGTGCATTGCCTGGGAATAACTGCCAGGTTATTATCTGGCAGCGCATAGTCTGTCATGTGTCAATGCTTACGTAATCTGTTCAGTGCATTTGAAATGTTCAGGATTCTATAGCCGCACATTTTAGAACACTTGCAAAGCAGTGAATCAACGTATACTCCAACATTATAAAGAATTGTTATCTAAAGGAGAGGTATCCAGGAAGATGCTTTTCAAAATATTTAATTGTAAAAAGACAGTGAACAAACGAGTGTATTGCAACCTAGCCTCTGGTTTAGTGCCTTTCTCATTTTATGGAGGTTTGACAAATTGGAAATGCATCATTCATTGTTGTGCTTCTTATCGTTGTTTATACAAAGTAAGAAGACAATCCAGCGCTATTTGAAATGCTACACATTCAATGTTGTTTTCTTATTTCAACCCTAATGACTACTCTCCACTGACACTCGTCTATGCATCCATATGTTAGGTTGAAGAGGAGGCCTCTGACAAAGACAACCAGAACTGCAGTAACAATGGTAAGTGAGCCCTATCTGACTTATTGTCCACCAATGTACATCAAACCCTTCACAGTGCTTATGTTTCCCCAATACATAGCTAGCGTATCAAACAGGAAGTGAAAGGAACAAAGATGTTAATATTTTGAACAGTCTACTGAACTTGGTGAAAGGAACATTTGGGCAATCTGAAAAAACACTAATGTTTCATTACATCCACTCTCAAATTCTAAGATGCATGAATCAAATTCAAGTATGGATAAAGGGATTCCCTACCATGAAACCAAATTGATAGTGCATCCAAGTTGAGGTTACATAGCATTTGCTTACAATACGGTACCATTGTTAACAGGGGTTCTGATGCAGTTAGACTGTAAGTGGAAATGGAGGTAAATATCAGACTGCTCCTTTAGTTCACTCTCATCCAATTGTAACACTTTGTAGTAATGCGTGAGAACAGAACAAACGTTAATCATCTCCAACACGAGTTGAACAGGAGCATGTGAACAGATATACAGTATGCTGATGAGCATGAAAGAATATCAGCCATGTGATTCACAACAAGGCCACTTCCCTTTGAGATTTTTACCCTGTGTAACACAGTAAAACAGCAATTGAGCTGGAAAGGTCCAAGAGCAGACAAGGCAAATGAAAAGCCACCTAATGCAAATGAACAGAAAGAGTCAGAGGTAAAAATGAAAATGAGCAGGGAATCTCAAACTTGTTAAGAGGCAAATCTACAGGTATGTTCAAAGTGCAAAACATTTACAGGAAATGTCAAAGAGGAGCAAATGCAAATAGCAAGAAATGTGAAATAGTAGCAAAGGCAAATCAACAGGTACTGTCATAAAGCAGCAAAAGCAAATCAACATGTATGGTCATAGAGCAGCAAAGGCAAATCAGCGGGTATGGTCATAGAGCAGCAAAGGCAAATCAGCGGGTATGGTCATAGAGCAGCAAAGGCAAATCAGCGGGTATGGTCATAGAGCAGCAAAGGCAAATCAGCGGGTATGGTCATAGAGCAGCAAAGGCAAATCAGCGGGTATGGTCATAGAGCAGCAAAGGCAAATCAGCGGGTATGGTCATAGAGCAGCACATGAATAGGTAAGGTCAAAGTGCAGCAAATGGAAATGAACAAGAAAGGTCAAAGAGTAGTAAAGGCAAATCAAGGTACAGGTACAGGCAAAGAGCTGCAAATGAGGAGGACACAGAAATGTCAATGAACAGCAGAAACAAGTGGTCGACAAAAAGCGAAGGCATTTATGAAGAGTGGGCATTGGACACACCCCTCTACCATGAGAAGAATGGTCTGTTATATTTCTATTTACAGCTTTCCTTTTAGGATGTGAGAGATTGAGTTTGCTGTCTTGAACATTCTCTCTCTTCTAGAATATATCCCTGCCCTGGAGGCACAGAAGGGATGGCGCCATCTAGGGGGTGAGATTGCCACATCCTAAAAAAAGTCCCACCAGAAGAAGCTGCATCAGTCCACTCACCGCATCACAGCCACAAGCCAGAACGACATCTGCAAAAAAACAATAAGAGAACTAAGGCGCTCTATGCCCCCAAAATAAACTGGAAAAAGATTTTCTAAATCACATAAATCCAGGGATGCTTGCTGTCATATGAGCAACAAAGGAAAACAAAAAACATAAACTTAATTACTAGATGTTCATAGAACAGCATATCCTTTTTCCTCCACGCATCACCTCTCCAATGCAGGGCGGGACACTAGCTGAGTACAGCCACCACACTGGTTGAGGAGAAGTCACGACTGGTCACGGATCACATGGAGCCCTGTGACCCAATAGGATGAACCAACATCTCACAATTCACCGGTGGAATAAAAGCGAGGAAGGCAGCCAGCATCTGCGACGTGATTATGACGGCAGTTCTGCAACTCCTTTGGTTTTGGGTCGACACTTTCAATGTGCCTCTGGTCTATTAAAAGACGTGCTGGGAAACGAGATAAAATGTTTGCCGTGATGCTATTGTCGCTGGCAATAAGAAGCTTAAGGAAACAGAGGAGAGAGCATAGACTTCACTGATGCTAAACATTTACATGTAGATTGTTTTCTTGGTAAGAGGGTGGGTGAAAAAAATGTATCCGTCAAGCATCAAAGACAGAAGTTGCTGACTGCCATTGCAAGGGTTTGTAGTGTTTGTGCATAAATACAGTCCAGCAGTGTTTTTCAAAACCTTGCTAAAGTATAAGAGATTAATATAGGAAGGGCTCAACAAATTCCTTTCTTAAACGAACTGCGCGGAAAGCTAACAGCGTAGCATCCTGCTTGGCTTTTCATCCTTGCTCTATGTTTCAGCTTTCTAACCTATGTAACTCACTCTAGAATGATGTCGTTTGGCAGTACACCACCACCGGTGTGAACATTTATCCCCTTGAAATGTTTATGGTGTCGGCTCAGCAGAAAACCTGAGTTTGGAGATTAAATTGTGTTAGGCCTATTCATCAAAGTGATGTTGCCGTGTACTGAACTAGGTCCGGGCTCCACCTTCCTCAACTAAACTTTAAATGAAACTAAAAAAAGGCCAATACCTCCCCCCACATACACACACCTAGTATTGATAGACGATGTGTGTTGCACAGCGTAGCCAGCAGATGGCAGTAAAGCATTATACCCTACCACCAAGTATTGAGCGGAAAGAGCAGAATAGGGCTCTTCCAAGATGCTTTATAGAGATTGCTCCCCTGGGCTCCGTAATTCGCCCACTGAGCTCTGCTCTGCAGTTACTCTATGAAGTGTGTCCGGAGGACATCTGGAGTCTATGTATGTGTGCCTGTCTGTGCGTCTGTGTCAGAGTGTATTATGAAGCTTCTGTATGTGTGCCTGCGTGCGCTTCTCCTTAAAGCCAGTGCATTAACTGGCAGACCGTGGCTTACAGTGCAGGTATAGTTATGACCCCGTCTGTTTTCCCTTTGCTTTGCAGCAGCTCGTTGCACGTTGTGTGGATATATTTTTACAGCATTAGGGCACAACGTGAGTACGCGTCTCTGTCATTTTCCACAGCATTGCTGATGAGGCGGACAGGCCTTATTGGAACCGGGCCAATGGGGGTTTATGGTTTTTGAGGCAGGCAATGGCAGTGTCTCAATTTGTCTTGGGATTATATTTAAAGGAAAACTCCAGACCTCTGAACAGCTCAAAATCATTGTGCCGGTCATGTTCCCGACACGATAGTCTCTAAAAACACCTTAGCATGTTCGGTAAATCCCAACTCAGCGACTGTTTTCCAAAAACCCTTAGTGACATTACTGCAAATCTTTTTTAAATACTAAATGTTAGTTTTGAAGCAATTTGAATTGAGTCTATAGGAGAATAATATAACAGGACAAATAAATCAACTAAATGCATCACATTATTATTATTTTCAAAAGTGTTACAATGACATCACCAAAGGTTTTTGGAAAACCTATGATGGCCTGGCCGAGTTGGGAAATACAGAACCTGCTGAGAAAATGTTTTTTGTGACTGTCGTGTCAGACACGAACATCACAACGATTTTGAGCTGTTTAGGGGTATGGAGTGTTCCTTTAACTGAGCCCCAAAGGGGGGCACACAGCGTAGTGGACTACATATAGACTAGGGTGCAAGTTGGGACTTGCGGGCCAGGGTGACAGGTGTGTAGATGGAGACGGGTTGTTTCCCCATTTCTAGCAAACGCCTGTTCACTTGGTTTAAATTCAACCCACACGATCCATACCCCTCCCCCCAACATAAACTACATTAGAATAGATATTGCTGATGTTTGAAAGGTGTAAAATATGACTTTTTTATTATTATAAATATTGCATGGTTCTGCCCTGCTTGCCTGAAAGGAGATTGCTGATGACCAGTGACAAAACTGGAACGGGGCACGTCCATTCCAACGCCGCTTGGGCATTCTGAGACAAACGCTGAAGATGTGCAATTGAGCTGCTGCCTATTTGTTTTGACAGCCAGAGTAATAACCAATTTAGAGATGGATGACGCGTTGAAAGTTGATGCGCTACCAGAGTGTGTTTGTGTGTGTTGAGTGTGTGTTTTAGAGTGAAAGTGACAGCAAGCAGGTGCATGTGGACATCGCAGTGCCAGTGTTCCATTCCTCCACTCCAGGTTGGGCTGCCATCTGCCTAAAGCTGGTCGGATTGGCAGCATTTCTCCGTCTGAGCATGCCTAGTCCAGCCTCTCCCCAGAAACATGTATTCAAAACTGACTCATTCACCCTGATTCACTTTAATGTTATTTTACTGTTTAGTATTGTCCCGATACATTTTCTTGTGAAAAGATTGTTGGAAAGACTTGGAAAATAATTTGACAGTAAGTCACTATTCTGTGGCAGGTAGTAAGTCAGTATTCTGTGGCAGGTGCTCTCTCTCACACACTGAGAATACAGAGGCGCACACAGGTTCACATGCTGTAAGATGGAGTGGGGTGTCCTGGTTGTCAGTGGCCCATCGTCATAGTAACAGGGAGTATGAGCCTGGGAGATGCCGGGAATGCAAAGAACATGGCTCTGACTCATTTACTCTGAGCTGTAATGACGCCAAACACCTGCACTCTGCCTTTGCGTTCAGTAGTCTTTAGCAAGTGTCTGTTAGTTGGAAGAGAATGATCATGTCTCCCAGAGAATAGATTCCAGAAGTCACTCCACCTTTTTGTTTGGCTATTTAAGTCCCTCTTAGCATTCAGCCATCACTACATTACTAAAAGTAAAAAAAATAAAGAGCTTATGTATAGACACCAGTTATGCCACCCTTCTGAACCAAACCACATAGCTAAGTGTAGTTGACCATTGCCAATATATCGCTACCTGTTGTGATTTTTCATTCTACGTGGCACAGAGGGGGGGATTGTTCTAGTTGCTGTATTTCTATATGGACGTTTCCAAATGCTGTGGCCTACCAAATTAAATCCAGCATTAAAGGACATCACCAGCTTTGTTCTACTTAAGCTAGGAGTTGTAAGCGACTAACCGACAAGGACATGGAAGTGCAGGTTGAGTATTATCCTTTTACCGTTTGTGTGATTTCTGTACATTTTATGTTTCAGATGAGCTTTTCATTTCAAGGCAAATACAGTAGGTAACATTAAAACCTAGATCTATTTTTGTCTTTTGTCTTCATCAGCATAACTTGTAAATTATTGCTGAAAATGTCTTTTGTGTGAAAAAGCACTCTTTCTTGACTGAACTTAATTTATTTCAGAAAATTATTAAAGCTGTGCAAAATCATAGTCTGTTGTGCTAGCTCCACTGTTCGTAATTTTTTGTGTGGGGTAGGGTATTTGGGGAAGCAAGCGCTAACTTAAATGTACATCGAGTCAAATTCTGAAATTCAACGTCTGTTGCATTTACTCATCAAATTAAAGACATGAATTAACAACAGATACTGAAACACGAAATGGAAAGTTTTATATCTTAAAATATATGAAGGTTTACTAACCAATGTAAAAAGGACAACACAGGTTTGAAAATGTAATGTAGAGTAATAAATTGTACCAATATTTTAAATAAAATGATATATTGCAACAAAATATTTGGAATGTTGTTGTTTATTGCAATACTATCCCTCTGCTTCTTTAGGACAAATAGTATTAGGTTGTCATTCACACTCAATCACACACACTGACTTGCATGCTAAATGTTAATTTGACAATTAGCTTAATTAGTTATTGGAACGACTCATTACCTCCTACTGTCATTGATAAAGTACTCAGGTGGCTCCTATCAGTGCATGGATCATTAGTCTTTACAAAACATCAATGATGCCTATGTACTGCTCCTATGAAGTTTTAATTAGGGTAGACATGACAGGGCACCTCTGGAAAATAAAATATTGATTGTTCTGTTAAAAATGTTGCAGCAAAACCATCATTTTTTGGCTTGTAAGAGAAAAGGCTTGGTGTAGGGGCCTCAAAGAAAAAACAATTGGCTCATGTTTAAGTAACTACCCTGGCCAATTTCTAGCACCATTCCATCATTGACGTTTGGATGATCAATGTCCTCGACACTGTCAACGATGAAAGGTCAACAGTGACTCATTTTTCCATGGGAATTGATGGCCTAAATAAAAATTGGATGAGCATTCTCTGCTGCAAATGTCTTATACTGTCACAATAGTGTCATACAGCACCAGGCTTCACACTGTGATTTGCTAGCACAAGCACAGGTAACCAGTGAACTCATGTACCCATTAGTGTACATTGTACAGAGTACAAAGTATGTAAAAATGGAGAGTGAGCTTTAAGAATTTAGCAAACACCTTTTTCAAACACCTGAAAAAAGCTTTTTCTCCCTGCAATTTAGAACCATCTACATTATTGTTAATTCTGTCTCCTAACAGTAAAACACTCATGTACATAAGAGCCACTGCTAAATGACAAGTATATTCTATATGTTATCAAAGCACACAATTTAGCTTGTTTGGGCGTAATGTTGACATTAATTCTTAAGGAACTTGTATTCCTTAATTTTAATACTGCCACACCAGTATAATATCTAATCGACAGTACATAAGTTCATAGAGCACATAATTAATACACACTTCTTGACATCATGATTGCACTTATTGTATTTTTAAATAATCAGTTTTTGTTTTGGGATCCTCTTGGGATTTGGATCTTGACCTGTTCGTTTTTTTCTAAGATGCAGTGTTTTAAATATTAATCTTGGCTGAAATGTGTTGCCAAGAATGTAGCCCTTCATTGGGGGGTGTATTCAGTGCACTTAAATGTATTCATAAGAGCATACAGTAAATGACAAATGAAATGTTTTAATCTGTGGAAGTGCCTGTGTCAGTTTGGCACCTTCATGTCCAGTGTTGCATTTTAGCAAAGACTATAAAAGCTCATGTTGTCATGCTACAGCAGAAATCCTACATAATACATGTTAAGGAAGACAGAAACAATTATTTAAAGTGGGCAGGTTCGTGTTTCATAAACTATCCTCTCAACACCCAACAAAATACACCTAAAATAAATTTGGTTTTACGAAAGGTTCTATGGAATGTTTGACTTGAGTTTAGGACCTGTACAGGGAACACTTGTAAATGTTGCATATTTACAATGTTGGATCTCATAGCGAATGACAATTATTACAAAGTTATATCCACAAGTCACACTGTTATTTGTTATTATTAATATAAATAATTAGGTTAGAGCCTGAGCATGCTACAGAGGAAATGGGCTCTTATCTGAGCAATAATATGGTAATGCTAATTATCCAGACTTGCTCATGTGGCACTCGCACCTCGCCTAGCAGTTGGCTTTTTTGGATTATTTTACAGGACTTTGGTTTGTTTAGTCAGATTACCAGGGGCTCAGGGGCCAATGGACGATTAGGAATGTCAGCAGAGCTGCTGGAATTGAGAGGCTGCAGCTGCATGTGAGACCTAGCAGCCCAGTGGTAATGTGCCTAATTGAACGTCCCAGACGCATCTCAAATTACGCTGTATTCACTTACTAGTGCAACGCTTTTGACCAGGGCACAACTGTCCTTTGTCTAAAGTTATTCTTTTTATAGAAAATGAAGAATTACATTTTCGGTTGTCAGTAATGATTGGTTTCTTCAGTTCAACACCATTTGCTTGTTTACTGATCATCTTCATTTCTGTCATTTTTTGGTGTTGAAAGTCCAGGAATGGAAGTCCAGGAAATGTGATTCTTGCTGCAATGTCCTTAAAGCCCCATGCACATTGAACCCTGACCAGCCTATAGCTGTTTCAGGTGGCTAATCTCCAAGTCATTTACTTTCTTGAATGTTTTTCCAATCTCAATCAACGAAGACAGTGAAGAACTGACTTGTGATTCAGTTCTCCTCGGGACCTGCCCATCTTTGACATAAGGACAGAGTCCCGTCATTGTCCCACTTAATGCCTGTGACCACCTGACCACTTAGCCTAGTGACCATTGTCGTCTAGGACAGTGAGTGAATGTTGCTGAGCTAGCTAATAGCACGCTTTGCCATACATAGTGCACTGCTTTTGCCAAGAACCAGAGTAGAAAATGGTGCTCTACATTTGGAGTTGAGTGCCATTTGGAACGCAAATTTAATCAAGGCTAACGATGTGTCCCCAGGTGGGACTGGGTGGGTATGGGCATCAATCACGGTCTAGAGCAGGAATCCCTCTGCACATATATCGACCTGAGCTACTGGCCGGCCGGTAATTAAAAGGCATTGATCAGACACGACCGCACAACATTGGGAATATGGTCGTATAGCACAACACTCACTAAAGGAGAGCAAACAATGGGATCAAGGCTCTGGGTTTCTGAAAGTTTGTATTTTACATGAATGTTGACCTACAAGACTTGTGTCCTCTGCATGTGTTTTATGGATATGATTTTGGGCATTATGTAAATGGAGGGTTGTGCAGTCATAACAGTTGTGAAATGGGAGTTTTATATGTGTGCTGCCGGCATGCGTTTGAGATCTCAATTCGAGGTGTAGGTTTTCATTCTGCAATAAATGTGGCGAAAAATGTGTAATTTAAGCGCCCATTCACATATAGTCAGTCTGAGAGGTAATGTGTTTCCAAGCTGGTACATTTCAATTGGCCATCTGTGGAAATATCTCTCACCACCCATATGCATTTCAACCACGCTTGCTCATTAACTGTCTAAGAGCAAAAAACAACTGACTGATTCGACGTGCACGTATGCACACACATTCCTAGTACACAGACACAAACAAAAGCACAGACACCCGCGCTTTCTCCCTTCATCTATTCTCCTTTTTTCCGTCTGAGGGAACCCAGTAAATCTGGGAGCTGAAAGTGCCAATGCTGCACATTTGATTACCTCTGAGAGCAGGAGAATTACCCAGTCAGACAGCATACAGTAGGGAGCCAGTCCAAGCTGAGGAAATGTAGGCTTTTACTCTCCATTTCGTAGTAGTTGGTATTCAGGCTCACCTTATGGAGATATGTAATTAATTTTGCTGCTGTAGTTCCTTTGCACACACTGGATGTGGATTTGGTACATTTTTTTGTTTTCCAGATTTGATTACCAAAGCCATCTCATTTGAAATGCACTACTTTTAAATAGTCTATAAGCCACAAAACGAAAATGTGTGCTGCAAGGGAATGTTTATTTTAGCAGAGTTGACCTTCAGCGTGAATACTAGAATTAACTGATACATATTCACCTTAATGGATACATGATTTGGCAATGACCTTTTACAAGATTATATGTAAAATTACCAGCTTTACAATATCCGTCCACGACAAGGGCTTAGGTATTTCATATAATTTGTAATGATAATGCATAATCCATATGACGTAGGCTACAGTCATTTGTGTAATTAAAACCAAGTGAAAAATCATTGTTGAATGCTATTTAATCTTATTCTAAGGGGTCAAAGAAGCGACAGCTGCAGAGCCCTATTGTAATTTGTTACTTTTTTATTATTATATTTTGTCTCTGTTTTTTTTTTTTCAGGTCAAGTTCACCAACTTCTACTGGACAACTTTTTAGAAAACATTGGGTCAAACTTGTGATTTTCAAACGCTTATATCTCAGGCTCTGATTGCCCTAGAAACATGAAACTGGTTTCATATGAAACTTGGTATGCATGGTTTTGAGAAGGGGCCTGCAGTGTTTGGCACCAATCGACCATGTGGGGGCGCTATAGCAGAAATGACTAACGGCTAATTATAGGCTCATTACTATGGAACACAAACAGATATTTCAACCAAACTTAGTGTGTTGCATTAGTGCAAGAGGTTGATGTACTGCACTGAATAGGGTGTTGGTAGTTTTTTTTCATTCTCAATACTAGTTAACACAAAGAGATAACCAGGCCTAATAAACCTTATATGCCTATTGACATTCTTCTTGCTTGGACCCCTTAATTGCTTCCTAAAACTATATTTATTCTTATATTATAATATACTGAGTTATGCTCTGATGGAATATTTGTAGATAGATCATGCCATTGATGTGCACACCTTTTTAGTCTTTATAATCTGTTCACAATCTCACCTGGTTCCTGCTCTTCCTCAATCACTCCTATGCCCTCTCCATCCTGTTCACCCTCCTCTTCTCTCTCTCTTTGTGCTGACAAACAAAAACATACAAACAATTGTACATAACCAGTATAACTCTACATTCACCAGCCACTTCATTAGTAAAACCGGTTAAACTGCTCATCAACGCAAATTTCAATTCAGCCAATCCCGTGGCAGCAAGTCAATGCATTTATGCATAAAGACATGAGCAAGACAATCTGCTAAAGTTCAAACCAAGCATCAGAATGGGGAACAAAGGGGATTTAAGGGGCTTGGAACGTGGCATGGTTGTCAGACGGACTGGTTTGAGTATTTTAGAAAGTGGTGATATATTGGGACTTTCCTGCACAACCATCTCTAGGGTTTACAGAGAATGGTACGAAAAATAGAAAATATCCAGTGAGCAGCAGTTAAAAAACAGTAACTCAAATGACAACTCGTTACAACCAAGATATGCAGAAGAGCATCTCTGAATGCACAACACGTTGAATCTAGAAGCAGATGGGCAACAGCAGCAGACCACAGTGGGTGCCAATCCTGTCAGCTAAGAACAGGAAACTGGGGCTACAATTTGCAAGGGCCCACTACAAATGGACAATAGAAGGATTGGAAAAAATTTTCCTTATCTGATGAGGCTTATTTTCTGCTGCGACATTCAGATGGTATGGTCAGAATTTGGTGTAAACAACATGAAAGTATGGATCCATCCAGTCTTGAATAAACAGCTTATTGTGTGATGCAGTTATGGCAATAGTAAATAAGACATGTCTGTCATTCTCATAGCTATTACAGAAACCAAGCTCTTTTGCAACCAAGCGTATCGCCCCCAGCTGGAATTCAGATAGAATGCAGGTTTAAGGCACTTTCTCATTTGCGTCAATTTGCCAAACCGGATGCGCACCCTATAGTTGATTCTTGAATATGTGCTCATTAATGTGTAATTACATCCACCAACTAATCTAAGTATTCTCGTAAGCGTTGACTCTTACGTTCAGAATAAATACGATGGAGTCGCTCGAATTGCGGCAGCCATGTTGTGCCTCCATCTTTACAGTACATTAGCCAAAGAAGGACATACCTGGAAATTCAAGCTCCGCTTTTCGCGCCTTTACACTCAGTGGCACCGTGACGAATGCCACCGGGAGATTACTCACAACTGCTGGCAAATTTAAAAGCCTGTTGAAGATGGAGGATCATGCCTATTCTCAAGGATATCTAATGTAAATAACATGTAAATAAAATAATAATGTAAATAAAACTCTAGTGAATTTTTATTGTGCAACATATTTGTTACTGTTTTTAATAAAGTTTATTAAAAACATGTTAACTTATTATTTTTGCTATCACAGGCTGTTATTGTTTCTTTACACACAATACAATTGCATTTGGTTACAATTCACTAGCTTTATAATGAAATAAATATGATTATTGCAGTGAATTAAAACAAGCACTATTGTTTTGAAAATAAAGAAATCTGAGTTCACTTTGCTGGTATAATAGTGTGAGGGGCTAGAAAGTAGTATTGAGTTGGTTGTCATATACAATTTCAATGCTAGATGGAAGAAATTTATACACAATGTAGCTTTATGTGTTTTGATAGAAATGAATACCTTCATTTACCAAAGTGGCGTTAAATTGATCAGAAATTATAGTAAAAAAAATGATTATGGAATAGGTAAAGTTTTCAGGACACTAAATTAATGGCTGCTGCAAAATTATCGTTGCCGTTATTTTTAATAATTCATTACGAATAAGCTATTTCCAACAGTCATAGACATTTGCAACATTGGTAATGACTTTAATATTTATTTTAGTAAATTCAATGCCACCTTGATGAATTTCTTGAGTTTTCTAAAACTTTTGTGTGAAAAAATCAAAAAATCTACATCCTTTACCAAATTAAAGATCTAATATCAAATAACATGTAATATAAAATATCACTGATCAGATTTGGTAGTTGGGGGATGGGGAAATTAGTGTGCCATCAATGTGAGAATGTATCTGAGAAACTGTCGTCAGTAACTTTGACTGTTTAATACTGTACAGTACACTCACCTGGCTGCTCTTGCGTATATCCACCTATGGAGAAACAAACATGTGTTTAGGCTACGTTACTGTGTCTGCACTTTGCAGCATTTGACTTCCTATCGGCACTTGAACACAGGAAAGACGTTGTGTGAGTTAATGGTTGCAATGGTGTTGAAGTCGTGACAAGATGCCCTACTCTTCATTTTCAGTCACACTCTTTACAATAGATGCCTATATGATAGTTCCCATTTAAAAAACGCTAAGTGGAGTTTTACTATAGAAAAGCTTTGATGATAGGAGAGTTCTGGTTGTTTACTGCTGCTGTTGTTGCCGTTTAATCACATCCTCTCGCTTTCACAAAAAAACAAAGGATTACAATGGATTAAAGAAAAAACGTTATTGAAGAAAAATAAATTATGAAAGTCATAATTAAAAATAAAATGTTGTATATGTTTTCAATTATTTTGGGATGTTTAATGGTCTATCTTTAAAAAAATTATTTGACTTTTATACTGATTTTTCGAAAACTGTGTTAAATCCTAATGGGAAAGATCTATCCAGGGTATATGCATGGCTATGTGCCCTGCTGTTGATATCCATTGAATTCTTGTTCATGCCTCCATTTACTGTTTGTACTGATACTGGCTATAGATACATCTAACATACAGAGGGCTCTGTTTACTTGTTCTTGCATTATGTTGCATGTAAAGAGGTCAAAGGAAAATAAAGCTTCTTCCAATAATGGCAGTCGGTGTACGCAGTCCAGTCAATACCAAGGGGGTAGCCAGCATCCGGAAAGCGAAGCTCCGTTAGCATTCCATGGACTCCCATTCATTTTGGCGTCACTTTGAGAGCGAATCAATTTACATCTGAAGCATTTAAAGACTTTATTTGTCCATTGTTTATTTCTAAAGAAACATGACAATGTATTAAAGGCTCGATTACCTTGTATCTAGGGCTATAACGATATGTGTTATGAAACCAAAATCGCGACACTCAGATCCACAAACCTGTGTCGCGGTCTGAGAAGGCAGAATCGCGACA
>JACXGM010009533.1:0-27464 GCA_016801145.1 Umbra pygmaea
ATAACTTTATTCACGTTATGTTTGGCGGTTCCCTGGAACTTAGAGCAACTATATTATATGACGTCATTGACGGGCGACAAAAAGAAACGTCCCGTGTCTTCAAATTAAATTACAAATTTCTCTGGATTTGAAAGTTGGTGGAAACATTTAGGATAATGTAAGTACACAACTAAGAAATATATATAATATATGTATAGTGTTGTTTTCTTTCAATGCAAAGTATGTATTTTGTTATTGTTTTGATTGATATTACATATTGTACCTTTAACAGAGAAACACAGAAGATTAAGGCTCCAGCGTAATATGTAATATGATGGACGAAGTTGGAAGAGCAGAGTGCAACAGGCAAACGAACGGACCTGAAAGAGTTACAGGAACTGCGGTTCAAGGAATTATTTGTTAATTAAACAATTTGCTCCAGTCGGAACACAAGAAAAAAAGGGTTATAGGAATGTTATGTTCTAGTAACTGCAATAATCCCTCCAGTTGGAAAGCGGCTAATAACTAATTTTACACAAACTATAAATATTGAGTTTCATTTCCGACCCAGGCAGGATTGACAGGTCTGCTGATGTCAGATTGTACAGAAAAATAATAACCCTATAGGAGTATCCTGTATGTTTTATACAGAAAATCTAGGTATGGACATTCATGTAACTTTTTCATAGAAATGTTTCGCTGGATGTGGATGTCAGGCAGGTGCTAAGCTCCCACACATGTTCTGATAGGGTAGGTTGTTTTTGTGCTGGAGATCTGTTAGATCACTGGTCTCAAACTGGTTCCTCATGGGGCCTATGTGTACAGGTTTTAGCTTTTCACTTGTACCTGACTGAATGATTGGATCACTGATCATTAAGGATCTCCCCTCACCTGGCAGTCTAGCATTTAAATTGAGCACTAATTGAAGAGAAAGAACAAAAACCAGCATACTCTAGGCCCTCCGTGGAACCAGTTTGACACCTGTGTGTTATATATTGAATATTCATCAATAAATTTTAACTGTGCTGCTATTTCTTTAGTTCTTTGTCGATTATTCTATGTGGTTGTTTTTGTAATCATATGTGTGTTTGATACTATCTTGTTTTTGGATACATTTTTGATAACTGAGGATGCCATGTTGCCCAAATTTATCTCTGTTGGGATTACTTTATGCTCTGAGTTGAGAAATATTAAATGGTTGACCACAGCAAAGTAGGGGGGGCTTCAAATATTAAATTAATATCTTGGAATGTGAAAGCAATGAACAATCCAAATAAGAGGTCTCATGTTTTCTCCCACTTAAAAAATAATAAAACTGACATAGCATCCCAAGAGACCCATTTACTTATTAAAGACCACTCAAGACTAAGAAACCCTAGGTTTAGCCAGGTCTTCCACTCCCACTTCAATTCTAAAGCAAGGGGGGTGGCAATTTTGGTCAGTAAAAGAATACATTTCTCACCAACCAATGTAATTTCAGATAACAGCGGAAGGTATTTAATTATATCTGGTTCAATCTGTAACACTCCTGTAGTACTGGTTAATGTGTATCGACCCAACTTTGATGATGCTAATTTTGCAAATAGGCTACTGGGGAGGATACCATTGCCACACACCCATCAATTGATACTGGCGGGAGATTTGAACTGTGTCATGAACCAAAACTTGGACCGCTCTAGTCATAGACCTGTGCCTCTCTCCAACATGGCAAAGTCTTTTTTAGAGTTTATGATACAGAATGGATGTGCTGACCCTAGGAGACGTAAGAATCCACTGGCACAAGAGTACTCTTTCTTCTCACACGTTCATCACTCTTTTCCCCGCATTGACTATTTATTTTTCTGCTATTACCAGATGTTACTTCAGCTGATTATTTGCCCATTGTAATATCGGACCATGGCCCTGTAGCCCTTGAAATTACTTTATCAGCAAAATCCTGTACTCCCCCTCGCTGGAGATTTAACTCTTCTCTTGTGCGATGATATATTTTGAAACTGTATTACCTCTACAATTGATCATTTTCTTTATCATAATCAGATTGATTCAATCTCTCCTTCTCTCCTATGGGAGATGCTTAAGGCCTATTTAAGAGGCGTGATTATATCTTATTCCTCACACGTAAATAAAGACCATAGGGTTAAACTGGACAAACTTTCAACAGAGATTCTTGAGCTGGATCATATATGCTCAGACGCCACCCCCTGAATTATATAAACAACATTTAAATTTGCAGTCTGAATTTAATATTTTATCCACGAATGAGGCGGAATGTTTACTGTTGCACTCCTGCTCCACCTATTACAAACATGGGGACAAGGCAAGCCGCTTGCTGGCGCATCAGTTAAATCAACGCACTGCCTCTCGTTTGATCCCTCAAATCCAAGATACTTCAAACTGTATGGTTTATCACCCTGAGGTGATCAATGACATCTTTAAATCCTTCTACTCCTTACTTTACATGTCTGAGTCTTCTGCGAACACAGCTAAAATGAGTCCGTTTTTTGATACGCTAGACATTCCCACTGTTGCCGCGGAGGTTGCTGTTGACCTTGACTCTCCTCTAAGGCTTGAGGAGGTGATCGCCTCAATAAAATCTATTCAAAGCAGCAAAGCTCCCGGCCCAGATGGATTCCCCAATGAGTTTAAACATGTTTTTATCCACAGCTAGCCCCCCTACTTTTAGCTATGTATAATGACTCATTGGATCAAGGGTCTCTCCCTCCAACCTTAACACAGGCGTCTATTACACTTCTTCTTAAAAAGGGTTAAGACCCCACTTCTTGTTCCTCATACAAACCTTTCCAGGGAGGACGTATTCATCTGTGAGAAGTGAGTCCCGTTAGCGCAGTCTCTGTGTATTATATATATGTTGTGTTAGCTTTCAGCATTTCCGTGCCGTTGTTAAGAGCACATAGGCTATATATAACTATCTATTGTGCAATCTGGCTAACCGCATACCCTGCAGTTTGTGTTAACCTGGATAAGTAATTGTCAAGTATTAAAATAACGATCATCAACTACCACCATTCCTGCCGTGGTCTCCTTCTCTCCTACACCACACCATCACGTAATTGTGACATTTTCAATCAAACTCATGGATGGTATTGTGTCTCCAGGCTCTTTGGATTACTGCAATCAATCTCAGACCTGTGATAATTAGTTTGCCAGGTGAGCCCAATTAAAGGTAAGAAGGATGTTTCACATTATTAAGCAGGCCACAGGTATCAAGCAATATGGGAAAGAAAAAGGATCTCTGCTGCAGAAAAGTGTCAAATAGTGCAATGCCTTGGACAAGGTATGAAAACATTAGATATTTCATGAAATCTTAAGCGTGATCATCGTACTGTGAAGAGATTTGCGGCTGATTCAGAGCACAGACAGTTTTGTGCAGATAAAGGCATAATGAGGAAGGTTACTGCCAGACAAATTCATTGGATTAAGAGAGCAGCTGCTAAAATGCCATAACAAAGCAGCAAACATGTATTTGAAGCTGCTGTTGCCTCTGGAGTCCTGCAAACCTCAAGGTGTAGGATCCTCCAGAGACTTGCAGTTGTGCAAACCTACTATCCGGCCCCCCCTAACCAATGCTCACAAGCAGAAACTGTTGCAGTGGGCCCAGAAATACATGAAGACTAATTTGCCATGCAACCCTGGATGGTCCAGATGGATGGAGTAGTGGATGGTTGGTGGATGACCACCATGTCCCAAAAACCATGTCTTAATAAGGCTGCGATGTCACGAGTCACGTTTTGGGCCGGAATCATGGGAAGAAAGCTGGTAGGTCCTTTTAGGGTCCCTGAAGTTGTGAAAATTATGTTGGCAAAATATATAGAGTTTCTGACTGACCACTTGCTTGCATGGTACAAAAAGAAGAACCGTGCCTTCCGTAGCAAAATCATCTTCATGCATGACAATGCATCATCTCATGCTGCAAAGGATACCTCTGTGTCATAGGCTGCTATGGGCATAAATGGAGAAAAACTCATGGTGTGGCCCCCAGGGTCCTATGTTAACATGTAATTTGCCCTGATAAGATGTGTTTGGTTGAGATAGTTTTTGATTTCAGTAAATATGAACTTCTAATGCTGCAAGTTCAACAAATGATCATTTGTTAAAAAATGTTTTTTTTAACTCTGTTGTGCATAATGATTTGGAACAGTGCATTTAGAGTTTTTCAATAAAAAAAATACTGTTGTCATTGGGTGGTTTGTTCAATGAAATTTGACTTATACACTAATGGTTGGTGACTTGAAAATTATACTGACTGTCATTTGCATCGACTATTTAGGAACACCAGTGTAAAATATTATTTGCATAATTATTTGGAATGCGTGGTATAAGGTCGGTGGAAAATAGGGTCTGAAATAGAAAGGTAGATTTATCGGAATACATAGTGGCAGTGCAAAAATAACACTAGAGTAGGTGGCATAATGAGAGAGGCTGTGGGAAAAGGAGTGTGTAAAAAATTCAAAGACAGTTGTAAATACAAAGAGAGTTTTACAAAATGCATTAATGGCCAAAAAGAGGGTGGAGTTAACATACATTTGTCTGACAGTAGATTTGATAAAGCGACTTTAAATGTAGTTAAAGGGACAGTGGATTCAAGCTTCAAGGATTTTTGCAGTACGTTCCAATCGTTAGCAGCTGAGAACTGGAAGGAGAGTCGGCCGTAGGAGGTGCAGGGTTTTGTGTAAATCAGAGAGATATACCTGCTTGAATGGAGATTAAGAGAGGATGATGCTCTGGAGATTAATGATTTTACGTTAGGTAGGGTTTTGCCAAGTAGAAACTTGTAAATAAAATGATACCAGTGTGTTTTTTGATGGGTGTGTAGCGGAGGCCATCCGATTAGTGTATAGAGGTTACAGTGATGGGTGTTAGAGTATGTGTGAGTGGTGACAAAACGGATGGCGCTGTGGTATACAATGTCTAATTTACAAAGGATAGATTGTGATGTGGATCTGTAAATTACATCACCGAAGTCTAGTATTGGGAGGTGATTTAAAAGATTTTGTGATTCACAGAGTTGAATGCCTTGGCCAGGTCAATGAAGACTGCTACACAGTAGTGTCTTTGGTCAATAGCAATTATGATGTCGTTTAGGACTTTGAGTGTGGCTGGGGTGAAACCACTACTGGCTCGGAAACTGGATTGTATGTCAGAGGGGCTGCGGTGGGATTCAAAATGATTGATAATTTGTTCATTAATAAGGCTTTCGAAGACCTTTGAGAGGCAGGACGAAGTCCCCACAAAACACCCCAACCCCACCGAAACGGAAACGCAGGCAGGGCCGGGCGGGAGGGCAGACCCGTCCTTGTAGAGGCCGAAGTCCCTCATGCCTTGGCAGCACCCCATCTGGCACCAGGGAGGAACGAGGGATCAGCCGGCAGGTGTGTATTCCCCGCAGAGCCCAGTGCCAGCATATCCAACCAGGCGGAGGCGATGTAGCCCATCCTGTCAATGGCTACATAGGCACATCCCAGCCTCTTGCGACGTGGGCTCAGCCCGACGGTGGCGACGTCCGCACATCCCGGTGACAGTGCCACCACTGGTACTGGGGAACTAGGTTCTACCTTAGCCACACGTGTGAAGGTGGTAGAAGAGGTTCCTAAAGCCAGCTGAAGGACCAGGTTTAAAACTCCCCAGGTTGCTGTGAATGTGGTGGAGTAGGAGGAGGTGTGGAAGCCTCCAAGCTGGTACATCCGGCTCCCACAACCACTTTAGCCCCTCCCGAGAAATTTATTGGGGAGACGCCGGTTGTTCCTCCTCCTCTGCCCCTCTTTGTGCCCAGATGACAAATCCCTTGGAGGGGGCAGGCAGCTGGAGCATGGCAGAGTCTTCCTGCTGGCCTCCTCGAGGCGTGTTATTCTGTTGAGTTACGTATGGTGTTTTGAAGAAGATTCCAGGAGCTGCTATATGTGTGGATTGTGACAAGTGAGTCCCTATTTAGTTTGGAAGTTTAAGTGTATGCTCTCTATATATGTTTAGCATTCAGTGTCCCGTGCCACTGTATAAAAGCACGTAAGCTACATTTATATAACCGTTGTGCACTCGCTAATTAGGCGTACCCTGCAATCTACCATTGTGAGTTTCCTGTTTTTTTCTGTTGTAAATAAACATCTGCATCTACCTTCAATTGCCTGAGTCTCCCTCCTCTACACACTACCGTGACATACGGTCAATATCCTTCCAGTGTACCTGGGCTAGATCAAATAGAAAGGCCTGTTCACAGAAATGTTTTAGGGAGCATTTAACAGTGATGAGGGGAGGCCTTTTAACTGCAGATCTGTTACAGACGCAGGCAATGATCAGTCCTGACTGAAGACAGCAGAGGTGTATTTAGAGGAAATGTTAGTTAGGGCAATATTTATGGGGGTGTCTTTGTTCGCAGATTTTAGGTTGTATCTGGTAGGTTCATTGAAGATTTGAGTGAGATTGATGGCATTGAGTTTGGATAATACATTGGTGGAGGTGTTAAGCAGTCCCAGTTCTAACAGGATGTTCCTAGCGGGCCCACTAGTATGGGCAGTAGGCTAGTAGATAAATCTGGTAGACTACATCACGTCAGAAGGCATGCTGAAGGGCCACGTTGAAGGATCCCGTCGACGGGCCAGTCATGATTAATCTGCAGACCCCTGAGACATCAATACTGGATCCAGAGCCGGAGGAAGAGAGGTACCTTAGCCTAGCCAAGGCTCATGTTGTTAGCACAGATCCCCAGCTAGATGAGAGGTAAGCTAACTCAATTGATAGCTCAGGTAGAATGGTGTACCATATACGAAACGTAGATGCATGGTTGTGGCTTGGTAGCTGAGCTAGGTAGCTGGCAGATACTACTAGCTAGCTGATTAGCTGTAGTAATTCAGTGAATTGAGATAGAAGTGTAATCCGGCATATTATTATACAATGAAGAGCGATACCTTGCACAGGATTGTGGTAATGCTTTATCACATTTTAAATCTATTAAACAGTAAATATTAAACTGAAGCTTGATTTAAAAATTATTTATCACAAATCAAATCGCAATCACAATAGCTGTTAGAAGAATCACAATTAGATATTTTCCCCAAATTATTCAGCCCTACCCAAAACATACCTCGAGATCCACACAGAAATGGTTCTGTGACAACAAAATAAATTTTCTGCCATGGCCATCTGTCGCTGGACCTCAATCCAATCGCAGACATGTGGGCTGTGTGTGAGTTGAAGTGGGCAGTTGATAAGTGCAAACCCAAGAATGTGAATGATCTGCATAGAGGAATGGTCAAAAATCCCTCCAAATGTGTTCCATAACCTTGTCAAACATTACAGGAAGATAGTCCATGTTGTTATCTTTGCCAGATGTGGTTGCACTTAGTACTGAATAAGGAGTGCCAATAATTATGGAACCTTGATTTTGGTGATTTCTTTTGTGTTAAATAACTGTATGATTTTGGTTGGTTCCATTGCAACATTAATAAAATACAGTGTTCCTCACATGTTGGGATTTTGAGTTTCTCTCTATAATTTTATTGTTAATTAAAAAAAAAAATGGTGCATTGCCAATCAAGTGTGCCAGGAATTTTGGAGCTTACTGTAACTAGCTAGCTAGGGGTGCAACGGATCAAAAAACTCACAGATCGTATCGTTTCTTGGATCAGAGTCACGGATCGGATCATTTTTCGGATCAGCAAAATAAAAAAATAAGAAATAATTGTAATTTGGGTTAGTTGTTTTTATAATTTTCAGTGGTTATGATGAACAATATGAGAGAGAAATGTGGTTATATTGATCATTGTTTAGGTACATTAAATCACGTTAAGCCTTTTCCTCGCCATAGGAGCCAATGAAGAAGAAAAATTTAACGTAAGATTACTTCTATAATCGTTGGATTTCGGTTTAGTTATTTTGACAGGCTAAGTGTTCATAACAAGATATGGCAATGAGAAATTTGGTGATGATTGACCGTTGATTAGGTAGTACATTAAAACCACGTTAAGCTTTTTCACATTAAGCCTTTTAGTATATCCAGTATGCGATGGGATGTCGTAACGTGGCTCAAACACTTTCAGCATGTGTTTAAAGTACTCCTTTTGCAAAACCGAATATGGCCTCATGTCTGCACCTATAAACACACGATAGCGTTTGTGATGGCTTTAGCCCGGTCTGATTAATTGCTTAAATGCCACGGTGATAAGCGGTTGTTTTTCAGCTTTCGTTTTCTCTCCTGTCAGTGAAACACCGGGGTGATGTTGCTTCAAATGCGTGGCCATGCTTGATGTGTTTCCACTGTCATATGGCTTTCTTGTGCCACAGTGCCTACACACTGTCACGGTTTTATCCACCAACCTCTTTCCTTCATCATTATACTTAACAGGGAAACCAAAATGCTCCCATACAGGGGATTTAAATGATGCGGGGCGTTCAAGCTCCTCCGTTCATCCGCTCGCCATGACCATGCTGTGAGCGGACTGAACATGCGCACAACTTTTTTTTCAGAAATCAATCCACGGATCACGTGTGTGCTGAACCGAAAATATTGATCCGAACGGATCACGGATCAATGACAATCCTTTGCACCACTATAGCTAGTTAGCTGTCTAGCATATCTCTTGTGTTCAGGCATAGTGTGTGTTTGGTTCAGCTCGCTAGTTGTCGCATCGTCCCTCACACATCCCTTTGTTAGCATTGCAGAACATGCCATGTGGGTAACAGTTTTTTCTCCATCCCGTTTGAGCTCCGCTGTCAACACCCTCGACTTTAAATGCAGACGGTGTAATTGTAGCCCACTTCTTGGTTCGTACTTGTTACCTATTGTTGTGTTTGTGACAACTAGTAATAATTAAAAAAAAATTCAGGAAAAAACATCCGAACCATTCGGTTAGCTTGTCTCGTTTTGGTGCGTTTGTGCATTGCATGGTTTGTTGGTACACTGCTAATGTGCACAAACCACTTACTGCCATTGTGTCCACTTCCAACACCTATGTTAAAACACTTACCAGCCATAGAAATGACGAATTTCAAAACAGACTCTAATGGAATTCTGAATACGATCTCATATTTTACAAAAATAGTTCACCGAAACATGTTTCTGAAAACATTTTAAGCAAGAAATAGGCATTACAGTTGCTGAATCTGTCTTCAATTAGGATCGACAAAGGTCAGTTTAAAAAAAGGAAGTCAGATTTTGAGATGCCGCGAGCAGAGCCGATCGCTCCTCAACGTTGGAGTGTGGAGTGCGGCAAGGTCACGTCACGTGTATTTCTGTAAGAGCTACAGTGAAGTTGGAAGTTTGATAAATGCAAGTTATTTCAATTGTTATTCTGTAATATTTCAAATTGTGTTTGTGCATGATTACATGATAACTATCTTTTAATACTGTATCCTAAATTGTGGATAATTAAGCTATAAAGAAAAAATAACAACAAAAACCATACAGAACCGAAAACCGTGACCCTAAAACCGTGATACGAACCGAATCGTGGGTTTTGTGAACCATGCCACCCCTAATGCCTAACACAAAAAAATGTGTAAACGAATGTTAACAATTATTTACAGGTAACAAATGTATAATACTGTATCAATGTGGACCAAATGGTCCTAAAGGCAGAAAAGGCAACTTTCTTATCCAACAGGTTTTGAAAGAAAAGAGGCCATATCTTACCTCCTTTCCAAAGGATGTTTAGAGAGAAGTAAATGGTTCAATTCAGGGAGTAAAGGCTTCAGTGAACTTTAAAAAGAGGCCAGGTGTCATTTTATTTGTGTCTGGGGTATTTTATCAGGTTAAAATTGGTTTAACCTCAATTCCGGAAGCCCTATGTATGTCATGTTTTTTGTAACTACACATCTAGTAAAAGAAATAATAAAAATAAAATCATGTTTAAATTGACAGAAAACTATTTTGAAGTAATGACCGTGTTGTCACAAAGACCTCTTTAAACAGTAGGCTGATTTATTTAGTTAGTTAGGGTAGCAAGATGAAATAAAGCCAAACACCGAATCTCATTCAGTAACAAGAAATAAGTGTGGTGAAATTATTTCCTATCATGTCCATGAAAAAATAACTGATGAAGACCATGGATGGTCAGAACATGTTTAATGGTACTTGAGCTTATCACCCTTTCCTTCCTACAGTCCAAGAAAAGAACACATCAATATTGTGAATATGTAAAATTGATAAGCTGATCGTACAGTAAGTTGATACATACAGGTTAAATGCAACAATACCTTTATCTTAGCTCTTATGGTTAAACATCTGTCCAACTCTATTTCTAATCACAGTGAGATTTATACCATAAATTATAGGGTTTAATAGAGGAGGCACCACTAGGTACTCCACCGCCATGAAATTCCTCAGGGCCAACAGACTGTTGTTGCTGCCATAGCGAGCATATAACACATCAAAGATGATAGATATGACAAAGTTAGTCAGGGTGATCAGATGAGGCAAACAGGTTTGCAGGAACTTCTTCTTGTCTGCATGAGAACGCAAAGACACTTTGATGATGTTGATATAGGAAATCAGGATGAGTATCATTTGGCATAAGTGAGAAAATATGAGAATAAAGCCGTAGAGGTTGTTCAGAGTGGTGTCAACGCATGACAGCTTCACAACTGCCCAGTTTGAGCAGTAGATTTTATCAATGTCATTCCTACAGAGAGGTAATCTAGCTGTGAGAACCACTAATATAGAACTCTCTAGCCATGACGATAGCCACGTTAGAAGAATCAGTGTCCACACTTTTCTATTAGTCACTATAGAGTGGTAGTGTAACGGATTGCAGATGGCAACATACCTGTCATATGCCATCACTGTCAAGTTGGTGCAATCACAAATAATATAAGAATATATTACAAATATCTGTGACATGCACCCGATGTATGATATTACATGAGTGTCAAAAAAAAGGTCAAAAAGTATCATTGGATAGAAAGCTGAAGCTCCATATATACCATTAATACACAGATTACTGAGAAAAAAAAACATAGGATCATGCAGCCGTTTCTCCAGAGAAATTGTAAAGATTAGTGTCAGATTCACAACAATGGTGAAAATGTATAGCATTAGTGTAAATGAGAAGTAGATATGTTTGTTTTTTTCTGTCACACTAAGTCCATGTAAAACAAACACTATCTGCTGGGAGGAGTTTAACTCCATTATCAGTTAAATAAGGGACACACGTAGTATTTACAGGACCTCAGAAATATTCTTCTTATCCAAACGTTGTAGGTTGTTATATTGAAAAACAATGAACCATTTTTCTTATAGTAACTACCAACCAAGCAGCACTGTCAACCTCAAAACAATAAAAGCACTCTGGATGTCCCAAAACTACCCAGCTTCAGCACCTACTTACATTACAGTACATTAACAATGCATTGACAGATAGTCCAGTCTTCAACACAAAACATTCTAGTGTGCATTGTGTATTAAAAAAAGTCTTCATAAATCAATAAACACATAGTTAGGGAAGACCTATTAAAATAATGAACAAGATGATAATTAAATTAACTTCACCTTGTAGACAACTATGATGATCACTGTGGTAGCTGACTGACCAAAACATTACCTGTACTAAAGTTCATTGCAGACCCCTCTATGTGAAATGTCATGTCTGGGATGTCTGTTCTCCACTCAGTACACTCTCTTTTATTGGAAAGTATTTGCTTATCTGACCTGCCAAAGCAACATGTGAGATGGACACTCGGATGCATGCCGTTTACTCTAGAGGTCACTGCCCCACTGAGACCCAATTATTTTACTTGGAAAAAAGATATGTACTTAACTGCAAAATAATAGAGTTTTCGAAAATCACCAAGTGAAATTTGTTTTACAACCCCAATTCTGAAAAGTTGGGAAGGTATGGAAAAAAAGACATATTGGAAAATTCTATTTATCCTGTACTATATTGAAAACACATTATTAACACATTAACACAAGGTTAATTTTTTTTGGACAATATACACTCACTCTAAATCTATGGACTACAACACACTCCAAAACAGTTGGGACAGTTGACTGTTTACTACTGTGTAATATCACCTTGCAGTATGCATTTGGGCACTGAAGACACCAGATGTTTTTGTTTAGCCAGCAGAATCTTCCCCCGTTCATCTATTATGTATGTTTTCAGCTGCACAGTCCCTGGAAAGGATAACATCTGGATGGCAGCATTTGTTGCTCCAAAATATGTACATATCTTTCTGCATTAATGGTGCCCTCACAGTTGTGCAAGTCACTCATGCAATGGGTACTGACACACCCCCATACCATGACAGATGCTGGCTTTTGGACCTGACACTGACAACAGCTTGGATGGTCCTTTTCCTCTTTGGCCCGGAGAACACAATGGCTGTTTAGTCCAAAAGCTATTTGAAATGTTGACTCATCGGACCACAAAATAACTATTCCACTGTGAAATTGTCCATCTAAGATGAGACCGAGCCCAGCGAAGTCATTGGCCCTTCTTGGACAGTGTTGATACATGGCTTTTGCTTTGTATAGTAAAGCGTTAAATTGCATTTGTGGATGCAGCGGCGAATGGTGTTGACTAACAAAGTTTAGCAAAGTATTCCCAAGCCCATGTCAGGATATCCGTTACAGATTCATGGTGGTTTTTAGGACAGTGACATCAGAGGGATTAGAGATCACATGCATTCAGAAGTGGTTTTTGGCCTTGCCCTTTACTTACCTAGATTTGGCTGGATTCCTTGACCCTTTTAACTATAATGTGCACTGTAGAAGGTGAAATGCCCAAAATCCTACAATAAGTCTTTGGGGAATGTTGTTCTTAAAGTGTTGGATTATTCGCTGGTACATCTGTTAGCAGATTGGCGGGCCTTGATCCATCCTTGCTCTTAAAGGACTAGGCTCCTTATATACTATGATTCAATGATTGCCTCACCTGTTTTACATCACCTTCTTATTTCAACTTGTCACATTGCTTTTAGTCCTATATTGCCCCTGTCCCAACTTTTTTGGAACGTGTTGCATGCTTAGATTTCAAAATAGAACAACTATGTGGATGAGAAGATGAAATATTTAATCACTGTCCTTACGATTTTTGTTTAAATTCATGCTAAAATTCATTTACAAATAACTCCTCTTTGCTTTTATTAGCAGTTTCCAAACTGTGGCAACTTTTTTAGAATTTGTCACAGTATCGTTGGTAGAGTGAAGGAGGGAGACCAAGGCAGGAAGAAAAGATCCGGTTTGCAGTATTTAATGAATATCAACTGGTATGAAGAATGGTGACAACACAGCAGTCCAACTCTCTTCCTGACTTGAATACATAACAATATATTACTTGACTGTGCTCTTGAACGCGGCACAGAACGTGTTAGCAATCTAACATGTGTACGCTTTTTACTCAGACATATATATAGCAAATACTCTACTTACAACGCTTACGTGGTGAGGGCACAAAATAGGAAAGAGTCCATGTAGAGTACGAAGTCAGGAAACACGTGTAACCGGAAAACAATGCCCAGCACCGCACCCTTGCTTCGCGAGAGTTTATATAGAAGGTTTAATTGAACACAGCTGCACGTAATCATGAAACAGATCTACAAACACTAGCCTAACCTAAGCTAATACTTATCAGAGCTCTGGCGAAACAGGTGCGGTGCACACACCAAACCTAAAGTGAGAGTACATAAAAACAAAGAACAACAGTGCCTAGCACTGGCATAATGAATGAATACTCTATATAAAATGAAAAAACACAACACATAGAAATAAATAAAATATCAGGATGGTATCTCAGTTCATGGCAGCAGTGTCCCACCCTGACAGTAGCCCCCCCAATGGCCGGGAAACCTTAAAAGGAGGCCAAAAACAGCCACAGGAAAGGGAAGGGCGGGAGAGCCAAAACCACCCCCCAAACAGTACAGTCAGCCACTCCCCAAAGCACTCACCCACATGTAGGTTCGGAGGTCTCAGCTGGCCGGGCAGCCACCCTAGTACGGCTGCTGGTAGTGTAGGTGGCAGCCAGACAGATCCAAGGAGTGGAGGTGCGGGAAGCTCCAGCGCTAAGACGAAGCACAGAGGCTGCTGAGAGCTCTGGAAGCAGGTCAAAAGCTGTAGAGGACTCCAGAAGTATGGCAGCTTATGGCTCTGGAGGCAGTGCAGCAGCTGTGGGCTCAAGGGACTGGTCAGCTCCAGTGGGCTCTAGAGGCATGACAGCTGGGAGCTTTGGAGGCAGGTCAACTGCTGTAGGGGCTCCAGAATTAGGGCAGCTGATAGCTCTGGAGCCATGACATCAGCTGTGGATTCCTGAGAAAAGGCAGCTGCTGTAGGTTCCTGCAGGTGATGCTGCTCCTCTCCATAGTCAGCAAGGGCATGATGTAACGGAGGCAGCAATATCTCAAGGTCAGCAAAGGGGCCCGTGGGTGTTGGAATACCGGTGTATACCCACCATGAAGTATCGGTGAGTACACACGGTGCTGTGCTATCCCTTGATGAGGCTAACACTGCCTGCTCTGGCTGCTCCTCCCGAAATGGCCTGTTTTGGGAGAAGCAGCCAGGCAGCGTTAGCCATCATGCCAGATATGTTATTATGTGACTATTTCATTACAAACATTTACCTGCCAGTGTGGTGGATAGCCTTCTGAGGTTTACTCACCAAACTGAAAATCTACCCATATTTTTAGCACTTGGCAGGTGTTAATTTCAGAACCTGTTAACAGATGTAAATAATTTTTGAGACATGCAATTTTTTCTTGCAGTGTTTTGTGTTTCATGGCGTATGTAGAAATGAAGGAGACCCTTGTTCCTAGGGTATTCTGCCAAAAATTTATCAACAGCCAATATGTGCAAACAGTAATGCATGGAGTACATCAAACGATATGACCTACCAGATTAATTGGCTATAAAAACTTTTTAAAAGCTTTGATTTAACCACCGTTTATTTATATTGACACATTGGTGCAAAGATGAATGCATTGTAGAGGATTTCAGATGATATTGAACTACCAGGTCAGTTGGCTATACCAAAGTTGTGAAAGTTTTGAAAAGCTAGCAACTGCATATTACAGTAGATCTGCAATACACATAGCTTAGTAAAAATTATATATTCCACATTTTTACAAATGTTGAGTCAATCCCATGTAAATTTAGATAAGATTAGCCAAGAAATCATAAATGACTTTCTACATGTTCAGCATCCGGTTTGACTTACACATACATTTAGGCGCACAAGTAGGAAAAATCCAATGCATGCAACACCCCGATGGCACGGCATCCACAATGTAATGCTATGTGCCGTGCTATGGGTCTTCGCATCACTAAAAGGTTTCAATGGAATATTACTGGACTTCCTTTATTATACATATGCAATGATGGATTGTGTGTGATTTGGGCGTAACAACAACAACCCTCTCCATCCCATTTAGCAATAACCTAACCACCCTTCAACAACCATTCGCACCCGCATCCCACCCCAGTCCACTCTCTCTAACCCCAAGCTAGTGCACCCAACCAGCTACCCCAACTGTCATCTATCTACCCCAACAGAAATGTAAAGGATCTGACTTTATGACAGGCCCAACCCATCAAGGTAGGAGCCTCTTGCTTCCTTTCCAAATGTTAAGGGGACAATGGTGCGCAAAATGTACACTGCTCAAAGCAATTAAGGGAATTCGCAATCATCACAGTACAACACAAAGTCAATAAAATGTCATGGATATCAATATGTCCAGTTTGGAAGCATAAGCGATTGTGAAACAATGTCACCTGTTTTGCTGTTAATGAGTGGCAACAGGTGTACTTGAGAGGCAACAGCATAACAACCCCAAAAATTGAATAGTTTTGCAGGTGGTGACCACAGACAATTGCTCTGTCCTTATCCTTCTTGACTGAGTCTTCTCTAGTTTTGCAATTGCTAGTGATCTTGTCACTACTGGTATCATGAGGTAGAACCTGCAGCCCATTCAGGTTCCACAGGTAGTCCACCACCTCCAGGATGGCACATCCATTCGTGCCATTGGAAGAAGGTTTGCTGTCTCCCAGTCTCAGGGTCATGGAGGAGATACCAGAAGATGGGACGTTACGCGAGGAGACCTGGACAGGGCCTTATAAAAACATGAACCCAGCAGCAGGACCGGTATCTGCTCCTTTGTGCAAGGAGGAACAGGAGGAGCACTGCCAGAGCTCTACAAAATTAGCTCCAGCAGGCTACTGATGTGTATGTTTCTGACCAAACTGTCAGAAATAGTCTCCTTGAGAGTGACATTACACGAGGGTGACATGAATGCTTGACATCCTCTAGTGGGACCTAAATTTACAGCCCATCACCATGCAGCTCGATTGAAAGAACACCAGAATTGAAGGTCCGCCATTGGCGCCCCGGTCTCTTCACAGATGAGAGCAGTTTCACACTGAGCACATGTGACAGACGTGAAAGTGTCTGTAGACGCCATTGTGAACACTATGCTGCCTGCAACATCATCCAGCATGATGGGTTTGGCGATGGGTCAGTGATGGTGTGGGGCGGCCATCTCATCATAAGCATGCCTGGGAGAGCATACAGGCATGTTAGGGCCAGACACACTAATGAGTCACATTATGAGTTGCCGTGATGAATTTCACACAAGTTGGAACAGCCTAAGGCGGGACCTTATGGCGTAGTGGGCTAAGGTGCTGCTTTGCAGGACAAGCTACGTCATGATAGTCAGTGGTTTGAGCCCGACTATGGCTTCTCCAACTTTGCCTGGACCTCCAGCACAGGGCAGAGTAAATTGACTTAGCGCTGTACAGGATTTGGGATAGATGGATTATCTATCCTGCCAAGTCGCATTTCAGCAACTTCTTGTGTGCAGTTCGGGCAAATTCAATCGCGGATGAATAGTTAGTGATTGTCAATCATCCCACGCATGATCTGACTAAAGGCTTCCATGTTGGATGAGCTGTGTGTAACGAATCATCCGGTTCCGCGACATGCATTGGAAGAACCATGTGAGCACTCTTCACCATCCCGCATCTGTCACAGAGAAGAAAAAGAAAAATGTGTACAAAAGAATTCCCTGAAACCACTGTATACTGCCTCACTATGTGGTAGACAGACATATTAGGCCTAGAATAAAACAAACTACCCTTTCATTTGCAACTGGTTAGATGGTCATTGGTAGATTTGCTGGAAAATTGTACTGATTACAAATATGTCTCCTTTGGGGTTCAGTGCTCTGAAATGAGAAATTATGTTGGAATTTGTTGAAGGGAAGGTAAAGAATATACTGTATATACAATTTTGTTTTTGTAATATAATATAAAGGTTGAATACCTCATCAAAACACCAAGACATTGTGATGGTAAATAAAGAAGTGAATGCCTGTTTATTACGGTAATGCCTTCGGGTATCTAATAGCCGGTCAATTAAGCACAAAAACATGTTGACTGTATTGACCAACGCTATAACAGTTGATTTGACAACTGTATCTTTTAAGTCCCTTGAAAATAATTTAGTATCCAGGTAACCATTGTCTGCACTATTTTACCTCTCGTTAGACCAATGGACGTATTATTCCCAGGGAGGTACAGAGTGGCATTAGTTTTAATTGCCTCCCTTCAGACTGGCCTGATGAGGATGATGCAACAATTTTAAACTGGGCATAACAAGAGGGCTGAACTGCAAAGATATTAGAAACAGATATAGTTGATCATACTACTGTATGTTAACAAGAGACCTGTGAGTGAAGTCCATGATATTGTCACAAATAAGTTTATAGCTCCTCTAAGTTTAATTTCTTGCAATGTAAAGGATATCAAAAACCCAAAAAATATATACCTCTTATGGCAGCCAAAACCTTTGAAACGAGACCTGTTACAATGACTACGCAGAAAATAAAGATCTGTTGACTTCTTCAGTTTATTGCACACACAAAGAATTATACTCAAACAGTCCTACCAGTGTCAAATGTTACCATATCTAATTACTCCAGGGCAATGTGTTATAATAACCATCCAGCAGGCAGACAAAATTGATGACAGAGAAAGACACATACCTAATAAACAGAGAGAAAATTGATGACAGAGAAAGACACAGGCCTAATAAACAGACAACCTTGATGACAGAGAAAGACACATACCTAACAAACAGATAAATCTTTGATGACAGAGAAAGACAGGCCTAGTAAACAGACACAACATTGATGACAGAGAAAGACACAGGCCTAATAAACAGACACAACATTAATGATGGAGAATGAAACAGGCCTAATAAACGGAGACAACATGGATGACAGAGAAAGAAACAGGCCTAATAAACAGATACAACCTTGATGACAGAGAATGAAACAGGCCTAATAAACAGACACAACCTTGATGACAGAGAAAGACACAGGCCTAATAAACAGATAAAACCTTGATGACAGAGAAAGAAACAGGCCTAATAAATAGAGACAACATTGATGACAGAGAAAGAAACAGGCCTAATAAACCGAGACAACATTGATGACAGAGAAAGACATAGGCCTAATAAACAGAGACAACCTTGTTGACAGAGAAAGACACAGGCCTAATAAACAGAGACAACCTTGATGACAGAAAAGACACAGGCCTAATAAACAGAGACAATGTTTAACAGAGAAAGACACAAGACTAATCAACAGAGACAACCTTTTTGACAGAGAATGACACAGCACTAATAAACAGAGACAACCTTGATGACAGAGAATGAAACAGGCCTAATAAACAGACACAACCTTGATGACAGAGAAAGACACAGGCCTAATAAACAGATAAAACCTTGATGACAGAGAAAGAAACAGGCCTAATAAACAGAGACAACATTGATGACAGAGAAAGACATAGGCCTAATAAACAGAGACAACCTTGTTGACAGAGAAAGACAGGAATAATAAACAGAGACAACCTTGATGACAGAAAAGACACAGGCCTAATAAACAGAGACAACATTGATGACAGAGAAAGACACAGGCCTAATAAACAGAGACAACATTGATGACAAAGAAAGACACAAGACTAATCAACAGAGACAACCTTTTTGACAGAGAATGACACAGCACTAATAAACAGAGACAACCTTGTTGACAGAGAAAGACACAGGACTAATTAACAGACAAACTTGTCGACAAAGAGAGGCCTAATAAACAGACAACCTTGATGACAGAGAAAGCTACTATCAGAGACAAACTCATGGCTACACATGTCCAACCATACACATGATACAAATACCAGTATATCTGTTAAAGCCACAATAACCCATCGTTTAGTATCAGAGAAAATACCAGTATACCTGCTACATAATCACAATTTTTTATTGATATCTTAATATTCTATTCTCAAAGTTTTATTAAGATTGTTTGATTAAGATTCTAATAATTAGAATAATTCTTGATAAGAACTATGTCAGAGGAAATAGAGTTTCATTCAGACAGAAGCCATTAGCAGGTCAGGTAGAACCAACATATGAAATGACTGAGTGAAGTATTACTTCTGTTTCATAGTATTGCAACTTACTATGACAAATGTAGAACTGTCCAGCCTAACATATAGGGATAGCATAGGGATAACATTAACTGTTTTGGTTGTTGGAACTGTGATTTATTTGGGGGGACGACTCAATGTCACAACTGTCAACAGAGAGTCAGCAGCTACTTTAGTGCAGACCAGGACTGCCATCAGAAATGTCTGGGCCCCTGAAAAGGTCCAGTGTATGGGCCGCCCCATTGCACTTTTGATGTATTCCTGGCCTCCATGCCCCTCCCCTCTTGGCTGGGCCCCAGAAAGATTTCCCCTTTTTCCCCCCTTATGGGCGGCCCTGGTGCAGACTAAGGCAAACAATAAATTACATTAATTCTAGCGCATAGCGATCAATACAGTGGACAGCTGTTTGAAAGACATTTACTCCAAAATGCAATAGTTTCTAAGGTAGAAATAGCATATCAGCCGTTAGAATGCTCTCTGCTGCCCCCTTCCATTGAGTTTTATTCAGTGGTTAGTTGATGTAACTACAAGTGAACCTCTTTTGAATCCAAGATGGCCGACAGACAGCCAAACCTGTTGACCACTGCTGGAATATCCTGACAATCCTTCTATACCAGGAAGACCCTAGAGGTAAAAAAAATATGATGAAATGCAGGAATATCTGAGGAACAATACTATTCTTTTAGTTTTGAAAATGTTATTTTAAATAGGTAGTAAATTGTGATTAACCATGTGTCCAATGAAGTGGACATCATGCATTGCTAAGTTTATTTTCCAACATGTGGTTGATTCATCATTTATTATAACTATCTTGGTGCATTTTGCGTATATTTATTTATTTTATAAATATTTTTTTTTTGTGCAGATTAGTTGTAGTTTGTGCTAGTAAAAAAGATATTTCCCAATGCCCCAGGGCAGTGATGGGGACATCTGCCCTGCATAGGGTGCCGTCTTTCGGATGAGACGTAAAAACGGGTGTCCTGACTCTCTGTGGTCACTAAAGATCCCATGGCACTGTTCGTAAAAGTAGGGGTGTTAACCCCGGTGTCCTGGACAAATTTGAAATCTGGCCCTCAAACCATCATGGCAACCTAATCATCCCTATCTCTCAATTGGCTCATTCATTCCCCTCTCCCCATCTTCCCCTCTCTTTCCCTTCCCCAGGCAGTTGCTGAAAATGAGAAAGTGTTCTCAGTCAACTTGCCTGGTAAAATAACAGTTAAAACTAAAAAAAACTAAAAACCTACTCTCACAGAAATATTGGTGTTCTCACATGGTATCAGATTTTAAACGTTATATAACATCTTATTCCATATGTGCGCAGACCAAGGTTCCCAGGAATGCACCTATGAGGACGCTATTGCCCCTGCCGATACCTGCCGATACCTCAGTCTCACATCTGGATACCGCCCTCAGTCCAACGGGTTGGTGGAACGAATTAATCAAGAACTGGGGAGGTTTCTACGTAGTCACTGTCAGGACCAGCATGGTGAGTGGTCTTGATTTCTACCTTGGTCTGAGTATACGCAAAATTCTCTGTTGTAGGACTCCACAGGACTCGCTCCAGTTCAATGTGTTTTGGGGTACCAACTGGTTTTGCCCCTTGGACCCCTGCACAGACAGATGCCCCGGCAATGGATGAATGGATCCACCACACATGGGAGGTCTGGGATGCTGTGCATATAAGGCTTCAGAGGGCTATTTCCAGACAGAAGATGCAAGTGGTACATCGGCGCATTGACACGCCTACCTTGCTGCCTGGTAACCGTGTCTGGCTGTCCACGCGAAACCTCCCTCTCCATCTGCCCTGCCGAAAACTGAGCCCCCAGTTTGTGGGACATTTCAAAGTCCTTCAAAGGATCAATGAGGTAGATTACAGATTACAGTTACCTTCTCATTATCGGATTTCATCAACCTATCATGTTTCCCTCCTCAGGCCCGTAATGTCACGTGTCCACCTGCTCCACCTGCTCAATCCCCCGGCGATCAACGTCACTGGTCTGTTGAGCACCGGCCTGGCGCACTCACCACAACAGCAGATGAACACAGACCAGAGCATTAATCACTGTGTATATATGTGTTGTGAGTGATTGGCCCTGTACACAAGGTAATTGCCTTCAGCATCATTTGATCCTTTGGTGTTATTTGAACTACTATTTACCAAAGTAAAAGCTGGTATCTCGTCTGTGATTGCCTCCTGTCTTATCCTTCAACCAAAAAAGTGGGGACAGTTGACTGTTTACTTCTGTGTAACATTCTCTTTTCTTTTAATAAAATGTTTTAAGCATTTGGGCACTGAAGACACCAGGTTTAGCATGCAGATTTTTCCCCCATTCATCCATTAAGCATGTCCTCAACAGCATGCCTTGTTTTGTGCTTTATGATGCTCCACACATTCTCAGTCAGAGACAGGTCAGGATTGCAGGCAGGCCATGCTGGTCCCTGTACTCTCTGTTTACACAACCATGTGCTTGTAATCAGGGCAGAATGTGGCTTGGCGTTGTCCTGCTGGAAACTGCAGGGACGTCCCCAGTGCTTGAAGTGGGGGAAAAAAGGTGCCGGTACTCTCTTGCATTGGCAAATGGTTATGACATTTGAGATTTCTAGAGTGAAAAACAAAACTTTGAGATATTGCTGGTACAACAACAATTTATTGTTATTTATAACAACACAAAATGTATATTTTTAAACAGGTCGAGTGTGTGTATGTCCGTTGACCAACAGTCTGGCCATGCATGTGTTTCGTTACTCACATTATTGTTGACATCGGTGTCATTGACTAAGGTAACGTTAAGGTTGGTAGCTACAGACTCCTCATTAATGCTAGCAGTTCCGCTCACATCAACCTTCAAAGTCTAAGGAGTATTAGGTCTGCCTGGCACAAAGTTAATCTTTTGGCCTCTAGAAAGATTATACTTTGACCTATAGTGAAGTGCTTTATGGTTTTTGACTCAGCAGACCATTGGGTACAACATGGATGAATGAAATCCAACATCCTGTGTTATTGAATTTTGTTTCACTAAATATTTATCCCAAAAAAACTAAAGAACATATATATATATATATATATATTTATGTTTTTTATGTGTTAAAGCATGTAAACCATGATGAATAAGGCTTTTTAATGCATATTGTCAAGCCCCGGGGGCTCCTGGACCAGTGTGCAAAGTTTGGAGGCCATACAAACAAGTCAACATCAAAATGCTGCACCCATTTCTTACAAAATTTCTATACGTTTTTGAAATCCCAGGTATTTTTTACATCCTGTAATGTGTTTAGTAAAAAAGGCTACGGTCTAAAAAACATGACCAACTTTGAGGCGCTATACCTCCGGCTGTGTTTAACGCACAGGGATGAGCCACCACACATTCTCTTCGTCTGATCTTTATCTTTCCAACGGTCCCAAGCATGTACGGAATAATCGCGAACGTCGGGAGACTGTGAAGGGTTTTAATTAACGTTAGTTTGAAGCTCATGAAACGTACCTGATGTTTCTGTTGACGTGTCTGGCTCTGGAATACGCGTTCTTTTAGTACCTTTCTAAAGCCAGGCTAACATAACGACTTACAAATTACACACTTATTTTTAGAGAAACTTTTTAGTTTCTTGGCTTTTAGCAGTGAAAAATATGTTACGGTCAGGCAGCAGGCACAAGCATCAGACCAGCATCAGACAGCTTTTTCGAACTAGCGTCCGTGGAGAAGCAAACTTGTGATTGGGTGGGCCGACTGCTTGCCTTTACGCGATTCGTCAAGAGATCTGAAGTCACGCAGTCCCCTCTGGGTGTAGTGTATGTAACGTTGGGATCATTACCAATCTCTCTGACACTGACGCTTTCTCTGTCAGTGTGATTGAGTACCGGTTACCTGGTGGTACGAAATAAAAAGTGAAGGTACGCTTAAGAGTAAAATGTAGAAGTGAGTACCGCCCCACTTCGAGCACTGGATGTCCCTGGAAAAGAAAACATCTGGATGGAAGCATATGATGCTCGAAAGTATGTACATATTGTTCTGCATTAATGCCATTACGGATATGACCACCTGATTAAATAACAACAAATAAAACATCTCAATTTGCATGCTAAGACCAGAAGCCAACCACCTGTAAACCAGAATGATTGGGTGGGCCAATTAATGCTGGGTCTCTCTTGTTGTTTACTGTATTTGAAACATATAAACATCTGTTGTTTGTTTGTATAAAGACTCAGTCCTTGCATGCAGATCAAAAAGGCTCTCTATATTTCTGTTATATCATTTGACACATACAGTTCAATAAAATATACTTTAAATTAAACAATAATGAAATTTGCAATGACTTCGTTTAAACAACCAGGAGACCATTATTACACTCTAACTAAGCACAATAAAAATAGGTCCATTATGTTATAATGCCCAAATTGGATCAAACATTAGCATCACCATAGCAACCCCACCAGCTAGACTCAACTTATGTAGCAAACCTGGTGGGAATGTACTATACATGCAGAAGAACCATGAAGCTACGTAGATGCACTAAGCACCACTACACACACAAACCCCAAAAACACACAGGAAGGGGATTCAAACTTGAAAATGAATTTAGGACAATGTTTTGGTGAAATTAACAACTGTTAATATAAACCCTGTTACATTCACCCCTCATGAATTTCACCAAAATCATACAAAAACACCTGAACCACCACTTGAACACAAATTACGCGTACCCCTCTCGACCAGTAAACATGAAGCTCTCATCTCCATGTTCAGTTAGGAACGATCCGCTAAACAGATCAAAAGGCGTTAGAAAGGTTGATCAGACCTCTAACCCTTCAAGAACATAGTGGTGCAGCCTACACCCCATTACACCTGGTCCCAAGGCACTCCTAGCTGACTCTGTGTTGCTAAACACATATTCAGGTCACTATACAATTATCTAATGCATTCTATGCTACAGACTGAACCTTGTGTGGCGGTAACAAACCTCTAACTATGGGTCTTTGAACCATGTTTTCTATGAGCCTATTGACAGACCTAACAACCCTCCCTGCTCTTGTGACTACCCTGTCCCGAGCTGTAAGTTGGTCATGTCAAGGTAAGTCTGACTTTTGGCTGTCATGTTGGTGACCAGGGATCTGTGGTGTGTCAAAGTTGATGCAAGAAACAGTCTCTGCCACTCAAAATTTATATGGAAACTGGGTGGAATGGGAACTACACCAGTTCATGAGTCAGGTACGCCAGGGGCATGCGTATCGTCCATCCCATCCACTTCCTCGCGGCGGGTATTAGCGTCGTCTGAAAACTGTGAGACAACCTCTTCCGCTACAATGCTACCACCAACATCATGGTCAGTGTCAGACAGAATACACAGAGATGTCCGTGCCTGAGATGACTGTTTATCCAGGCTACTAGATCCCTCTACCTCTCCACAGACACTAAAACCACTGTTGTCAGACGAGCTGGCCAAAGACTGACTCTCCAGTGGATCCCGGACAGGAAGGAAACTCACATCCAGCAGTAGATTCCTGTGCACAACCTTATACTGGCTTGAGTCATTGACAATCTTGTAGATGTGCGTTCTGGGGTTCGTCTTGATAACAGTATACACATTAGGCTCCCACTTGTCAGACCATTTTTTCTTGCCCCGTTCTCCTTTGTTAGCAAGCAGCACTCGATCTCCGACATGCAGGGAGACAACCTTGACTTTTTTATTGTACTGACAGGCCTGATGCTCTTTCTTTCTGGTGGTGTGCTGCTAAGCAATTTTGGCAGCCTCAGACAGGTATGACAGAAGAGTCTGTGAGTAACTGCTGAACTCAGTTACAACGGGGTCATGTAGGACAGATTTAAGGACAACATCCACTGGAAGCCTTGGGACACGACCCAACATCAGGTGGAATGGTGCATAGCCAGTGGTCTCATGAACAGTCGCATTGTAGACAAAGGTCAGTGTCTGGATCTGCCGAGGCCATTCTTGCTTTGCTTTAAGTGGAAGGTGCTCGCAACATATTGCCAAGCGTACGGTTGAAGCGCTCTGTACCACCATTGCCCATAGGGAGATATGCTGTAGTATGAGAATTTGTAACGCCAGACAGCTCCAGCAGCTCAGACACTAGCTCGCTCTCAAAGCCGGCACCCTGGTCTGAGTGAATTCGCTCAGGGAAGCCGTATACACAGAAGACACAATCCCACAGCTTTCTAGCAATCTGCTTGGCAGTCTGGTTCCTGGGGCAGACACATTCTGCTTGACTAGCTGAAGATCTTGGATTCCAAGTCTGAATGTATCCTGCACTCTGTCAGCTTCAGCATCTTCTGCTTCCTGCACCAAACTGCTGTAGGGCTCCTGAATGAGACGGCTGCTGATTGAACAAGTGAAGGGGTCACAGCTGAGCGCGTCTGCCACAGTGTTCATAGGACCTGGAATGTACTTAAAGGTTCCATGTGTAATAGTTCTGAAGATCTATTGACAGAAATGAAATGATAAGATCCATAACTATGTTTTCAGTGGTGTGTAAAGACCTCACATAATGAACCATTATGTTTTTTTTTACCTCAGAATGAGCCATTTATATCTATATAACCGCAGGCACCCCCTTCTATGGAGGTCGCTGTATTTTGTCATCATGTTTCTACTGTAGCCCTCAGTGAACGAACAGAGCTACAGAGCGCATTTCTTCACAACCTTGAAAGAGAAGCAGCCAAAAAAGAAGCAGCAGCAGACGTTTCTAACTATTAGGTAATAGTAGAAGCTCTCCTTTTTTAGAAGTGGAAATTTTAGACAATTCGAAGGCTCTATTGAGGGAAAAAAATTTTTTAAGCCATGCAGAAGTTGCCTGTTTTCTGCTGGACAGGTAAGGTATTCCAACTTTAGCAATGCAATTGAAAATAGTTGTTTGACAATGTTAGCCTTGTGGAAGCTAGCCATAGTCACCGTGAAAAGTGACTTTTCCCTTATCAGTGGTGTAAAATATATAGTTGGATTGTTCCATGTAACTTATTTCTACTCCCTTGCTATCTTATGGCTTTGCTATGTGGGGAGAAATAAGATGGTTACAGGTTTGTGAGTCAATCAGCTGATTAGTACTATTGACTGCAAAACAGTAACGTTTGCTGTAGGCTCATATTAGCCAGCTACTACAGTGTTAGAAAAAATATGTAGGTGGATTCTTTCATGTGGTTCTTCTCCCTTGCTGTGTACAGTAATGGCTTTGCTATGTGGGTATAAATGGGCTGGTTACGTTCGTGAGACAATCAGCTGATTAGTACTATTGACTGCAAAACAGTAACGTTTGCTGTAGGCTCATATTAGCCAGCTACATTTTTAGTAAACTGTTAGAAAAAATATGTAACGTTAGTTTGATTGTTATTTCGAAAGCATGATGAAGCCAGACGAATACGAGAGCGACACAAGCAGAAACCTTGGGTAAACATCAGTGTGGCTTTTCCCAAAAAGAAGTTGCCTGTTTTCTGCTGGACAGGTAAGGTATTCCAACTTTAGCAATGCTAATGAAAACTGTTGTTTGACAATGTAAGCACTGGCTAGAAACTAGCCATAGACCCTGTGAGAAGTGACTTTTCCCTTATCAGTGGTGTAAAATTTTGTAGTTGGATTGTTGCATGTTTTTAGTTATTTTCCCTAGCTGTGTTATGGCTTTGATATGTGGGGAGAAACATGTTGGTTACGTTAGTGAGACGTAGATGGCGCCAAGATGGCGTAGGGTGCAAGTTGTGTTTTCGTCCAGTCCTGTGTATATAGCCCCTTTTGTCTTCTCATCTTTATCCTTTGCTTTCTAATTTAATCTATCTTTACAATCGCTCCTTCCTAATTTCATCACCGATACTTTCTGGTGAACCACACCACCCACGGGAACTTTTTCTGCAGTTATCCACCCATCTGGATCCCCGGTAGATAGCTAGCTATCCGTCTGTTGTTAGCAACTAGCTACCTACCACCCATTACAGCTAGCTAGCTGCTGCTGGCTAGCCCACATTGGCTAAGCTACATCAAACTAAGCCAATACCAACAACACAGAGCCTCCGGAATCCAACGCAGAATTGAGAACGACCAACCTCTCAGCTGTCCGAAG